>VYXC01007458.1:228151-279950 GCA_013397175.1 Platysteira castanea | reverse complement strand
TGGGAATGCTCTGCCTGAGGCACCCAGGGGCAAAATCACCAGGGAGCAGAGCCCAAACACGATTCAGAGTCCAGCCAGTGTCACCTGCAATGTCTTGGACAACAGCTTTCTTTGGGGTACTGCAGTCTCCACGAACTAAAAACTGAGAGGGATAATTCAGAGTACAGGACCTGCCCACAAAGGCCACAAAACATCCTGGGTAAGTGCTGGGGAGCTGCTCGGTGTGTTCTTTGTGAGCAGCAGTGCATTAATAATACATATTGTACATTAATAGCACACATTTCTGTGTATTGATACTTGGACATGGCAGCCACCTCAGCTTTCCTCAAGGTTACAAGATATTCAGTCTTCCATGAAATGCTGTCCAATTAAAGCTGATGGCAGAGTTGGATGTATTTATTTTCCTACATAATGAGCTCTCTCTCTTTCTCTGTCCTTCACCAGCTGATTGCTTTCAACCTGAGAACTCTGCCTGTTAAGCTTGTGAGAATTTTCAGGTGTCAGGAGTGTAAGACTGTGGTTATGAGAAGGAACTTGAAGTTCTAGAGTGGATCTTTTAATTGCAGTGATAAATCTTAAGAGATAGCAAACAATGCTCATCCAGATTAAAGTTTGGAAATAGGAATTTTGTCGTGCTTGTCTTTCTTGCTCACATGCAGTGCTCAGCTCAGGCAGTGGCAGGCTCATCTCTGGGCTGGAAAGCCAGGGCCGTGTTGCATTTACAGCTTAATACAAATAAGCAGAATTCTTCTGTGCTTCAGTGAGCAGATGTAATTGGTGGCAGATAGGAGTTTCAGGTTAGCACTCATTCTGTTGTTCTGCAAAGCCTCTCCTGTTCTGGGATGTTGACTCTTATATCAAGCTGTGACTGTGAGAAAATCCTGTTGTTGTCACTGAACCACTACACAGGAGGTCTGATTTAAGACATTGTTACCCCAACATGTACAAGGAAATTCTGAAAAAATCTGTGTGTATTTATACTCCAGATAGCAAGGATAATTCTGTAAAAATGCTTCATTTCAGCTGGATATTGTAAGATCCCTCTGAACATTTTGACAAAACTGGGTGCTACAGCTCTTGCTTGTCTAAAACTGTTCAAGCATCTTTTCCTCATCCTCTGTTCCTTGTGAGCCTCCCAGCTGTTGGTGTGAGCAGGACTGGGGGTTCCAGAGAACTGACACTGAAAGAAGGGCTCGGACTGTGGGCGTGAGGCAGCTCAACCATCCCCTGAACTGTCCACAGTGCTGCAGAGCACCCTGCAGGAAAACAGCTCCACTTCTTGAACACTCAGGCCTCCAGTTTGCACCTGAGCATGCAGGGGGCACAGGTAACTCAGAGGCAAAACTGCAGCACAGGTCGGGGTGAGGGTGAGGGCATTTTCACCAGGCTGGGGCTGTGGGAGGTCAGTGTTTAATTACTGCTGCTTCATTTCTGAGCTGGGGTGAAAGTGCTCTGAAACAGGAGGATTTCACAAGAGAAACTGTGTCTGTGCCCAGGCTGGGGAAGCTCTCTGCCTTCCTTAGATCTGGTCATGTCAAAGCCAGGTCGAGTCTCATTCCTGTAGAAACCTTCCCGGGAATACAGGGAGGGAGAAATGACCACTGTTGGAATTTCCAGAGCAGCGCTTTGAGCAAAAACGTGTGCTGGGGTTCTGCAGTAAAAATAGGATCAGCACAGATTTTTGGGAGGGAGGATAATGGATATATCCATCAACCAGGGAAAGATCCATATGCGTCTATCTTATGTATAAAAACACAAGCTGGAAGAGCAGTAAGAACGTGCCTAATATCTTGGTGTTAGTCATGAAATGGAATGAAAGGAAATGAAAGGAAATGAAATGAGATATTCTGAGTTAGAGGCACCTTGGCTGTGGCTCTTGCCAGGGTATCAGAGTGGCTCTGCCAGCCCAGCTTTCCTGGGAGGAATTGCATTTCTGTAATACCAGCCCATGGTGGTGCAAATAACCCAAAGAAATGTGGATGTTTTCTGTAATTTTTCATGCAGCTGGAGGATTTTCTCTCCTCTGAAGCACAGCACCCCTTCCTTCACCTGCTGAAGCTGAGCCCCCCACTGCCAACCACAACTCTGGAGCAATTTTATGTCTGCAGTGAACTGCAGGAGATGCTCCTGACTGCAGTGGCTGGCTCTGGCTTGGGCAGACACCAGGTGGACTTTGCTGCTACACATAAAGCTCTTCCACGAGGATCAGCACAAGGACAATGCTGCAAAGCGCAAAGCTCAACCTCAGCAGCAGTTTTGAACAAAATCTTTCCCCTTTCCCGAGGTGTTTCTCTGCTGAGGACAGCCCCAGCTGCTCCACAGGTGACGTTTGTGAGCAGCTCTGTGACACCAGCCCCGGGGGCTGCAAGAGGGATGCAGGAAATGCTGTGCCAGTATCATGAAGGTGTTGTGTCACTGTGGGCTCTGTTGTCCTGGTTTTTCCTAAGCCTTCTGTTTTAGCCTTGGAGTCAGAGATTTTCACACACTTTCATGTAAATAATGGCCAATGTTTATTTAACCGTCTTTTCTGGTTTTCATTCCTTTTGTGATAAGAGAAAGTTTGATGAGCATCCTTTTTCTCCAGTGGGATTGAGGAGGAAGTGACATGTCCTCCAATCCCTGGTGGAATTGAGAACCCTATAAAATATCAGAAATGTAAATAAAGTCTCTCCTCTTCCCTCTTTCTGCTGAACCCAGCAGGTGTGAGCGTGTCCTTTATTGTGCCTTTACCAGCACAGGGCTCCTGGCTGGCAAAGCCCCCGTGGAACAACCACCCCTGGGCTGTAAGTCACACACATGAAGCCTTTAGGAAAGTTGGAGAAGTGCTTTACCAGAACCTCTCTTTTTCCTACCGTGGATGCCTTTCCTCACAGGATTCCTTTATGTCACTGTGCTCTGCTGAGGGGAATAAAGAACTCACTGTGCCTTCAGCTGGGTAGAGTATTTAATATAAATTTGGGGGTAGAGTATTTAACATAAATTTGGGGGGGTTGCTTCAAAAGAGGCAAACTGAAGAAGCACCAAATGAAGTCTAAATGCTTAATTAAAATGAATGGGGTTTAAATTTTGCTGAAAAGAAAGCATTTAATCAGCTGAGAGCACAGAGAGCTGGGATTTATTTCTGCAGCAGAAGTGCCTTGCAATCCCCCTGGGATTCGCTGCCATGGTACAGGTGGCAGGTGACAATGTCCAGAAGGAGACAGTGCCTGCCTGGAGGAGCCTCCTGTCCCACTGGAAGGAGCAGGAGAACGGGGGGATGGTATTTACACCTGGAACGTGGGGAGCAGAGGCCTGCAGGAGGTAAATGGGTAAGGCAAAGTTTGCAATCAGCGCAGAACTGGGGGCAGAGCCCCTGCATCTCAGGAGGCTTCCGTGAGCTTTGGCCAAAAGCTCGTTCTGACACTTGGTAAGGGCATTTTGATCTCTGGGAGAACAAAACATCACCTGGCAGTCATTTATGTAAGATGGATTTTTGGGCTTTTTAGGGAGTTGATAAACCAGACTTGTTCCCTGTCCAACCCTGGCCTTGGGCACTGCCAGGGATCCCGGGGCAGCCACAGCTGCTCTGGGCACCCTGTGCCAGGGCCTGCCCACCCTCCCAGGGAACAATTCCTGCCCAATACCCCATTTACCCCACTCTCTCTTGGCCTGAAGCCATTCCCCCTCGTCCTGTCACCCCAGGCCCTTGTAAAAAGTCTCTCTCCATGGGATGCCAACCCTGAGACATCAGGATGTCCATCTGTCTGTTTTGAAATTAGTTCCTTTCCTTCTGAAATTCCGAGTATTCATTACTGAGCAGAGAATTTTTCATTAATAATTTGCTTTCATCTGGAAACCAACTCCTCAAAAAAAAAAGCATCACCTTTGGGCCAGCTCTGGAGTTGACTGAAATATGCAAACTGAAAAATGCCCACAGAAATGTGAACCTTGTGTGGGTGCTGGGATCCTTGGAAAACCTGGGGCTTCTCCTACTTCACATCAGGCAAGTGATTGCTCTTTTTCTGAGCAATGCCTCCTATTTCTCAGGGCTGGTGCAAGGAACTGCCTTGGAGTTTTGGCCCAGTTTGTCACAGACCCCAGACTTACAAACAGTCTGAAATTTAAAGGTGTAGAAGGTTCAAATACTTACACACAATATTCCTAGAAAAACAGACCTAGCAAAGCCAGTATGAAATTTTAGTCCTCAGTGCATTATGAATGTTGCTGGTAGTGCTGCCTGTAATTAAGCTTGCCTCACATTTCCCATTATAAGCCCCAGTTTTCAGTGGCATAAATCTGTGCCAGATTTTAACTGTTTGGGCTGAAACTTTCCATGCTGAATGTCTGCCTCGGATGAATTGTTTGGAAAGCTTCAACAAAAAATGGTTTCACCATTTCTGGGAATGAAATTAAGAGAAAAATATTTTCTTTTGCCCATGCAAACTTAATTCTGGCATTTCCTAAGCTTTGAGTGCTGGGGCTGTAACCTTGATGTTTTTATATATGTATGTTTATGTTTCCTTCAGAAAGGGAAAGTTTATAAAATAATGCCTACCTGGGCATATTTGGATAGCCAGGCAACTTTGAACTCGACGTGAAAGCTGTAAATAATTTAATTAGCTTGGAAACAATCTAATTACATTGATTTATTGTTTATTCTGGGGCAAATTGCTTGAGGGCTGACTTCAACAGGCCCATCTTTCCTTAGGGATGGGACTATGGATTAATTTTAAGATTGGTCTCTTAATTTAACTTTTAGTTCAGTTCTCAGATACCGAGTGTGGTGAATACTCTCTTCCTCCATGGCTGTCAGGCTGATTTAAAGTTTACAAGGCACTTTGATTTGATTTTTTGGGATGCCCTCTCCTATCACCCAGTTCTAGTTCAGCAGCAGGGTCAGTGTTTGGCTGTTTGAAGGGACCTGGTCTCCTGCACTGCCCTGAGTGTCTGCAGGTACAGAGACCAACCAGAAACCTGATTTCAGCTGGATCTCTGAGGATTTCTACCAGCCAGAATTCACCTTGCTGTTCCCCAAGAGAAAGAAGACCACCCCCATTAGCCTGGGCTAGGAAAGAGGAGTTTTAGGGAAGGAGCAAAGTGTGAGGAGGGCGAGGCTTAGGCGGGCAAAGCCTGGCTCAGGGCTGGCTTAGCAGCGTCCCAGGGGTGCTGCCCTGCCCTGCCCTGCCTGTGCTGGGGCTGAGGGGACCCGGGGGCACACAGGGCTGAGGAGGGGCTGGTGCAGGTGTGTGTGGGTCCATCCTGCTGAGCAGGGATGTCCTGGGCTCCCTGTGCTGCTGGGAAAGTGCTCAGAAACTCTCGGAGTGACCTGCACCTCGGGGCCAGCAGATTTAGTTAAGGACATTTATTTTAGTGCTGCCCTCGAGGTCACCTGTATTTTTCTTGCATCTTTGACTTCACTTACTGGATAGAATTTTTTTTTGTGGAAAAAAGAAACTTTCACGTTGAAGTGTTCAAGAAGTAATTAAGATGGATCGTGTTTTTTGAAGAGGAATCAGACAGGTGTGGAAATTATATCACTTGTTGCGTTAACGTTGTTATTGCCAGGGATTTTTAGTAGAACTGCCCAGGAAATTCTTTTGAAAAAAGAAATGGTGCCAGTCTGATCCATTTTTCTGTACTACTGGCAAGAGCTGTGACAACGATGAAATAATTTTCTGTCTCCGTGCTGCAGGCCCAAGGCAAGACTTTCTTCCTTTCACAGCTTCTTGTGAAATTGCCTTTAAGTAAAATTAACTGTGAATCGCTGTAGTGTGAGCAAAAGGACATTCATCTCTATAACCAACCTCATCTTCCCCTGAGGCTGATAGTGGCTGCCCTCAGCCCTCCCTCTGCTGATGGGGGCCCTTGTGCATTAAAAAAAGGGGAAAAACCACTTTGCTCCAGCCTATGGAGGCAGGGATTCCCAGGACAACAAACGGCATTCCCAGTTCCAAGGCTCTGGGATTGGAGTCCTGTCCTCGCTGCTCCTGGGGAAGGGCTCTGTCCAGCAAGCCTGGCCCTGATGTCCCTGAGCTGGGAGCTGGGAGGGCTGGGGTATTCCGAGGGGAAGCTGTTCACAGGGAATTTCTCTGGGAAAGTCTCCCTGTTCCTAAACCACGCTGCGTTCCTTCTCCTTGGTGGGTGCAGTATTGCCCTGAGCTCCTGTGCTCCTGGAGCTCTGGGATGGCTGGGGGCCAGGAGAGCTGGGGAGGGTCTGTGGTGGGTCCCTGCTGGGCGCCGTGTCCAGCCTGTGTCTGTCACAGCTGAGGGATCCCCCCTGCAGCTCCTGTTCCCCATCCAGCAAGGTGCTGAGCCAGTTCCATGCCTTTGCTTTCTGAACCTCAACTCCTTCTGCAAGTGAGAGGTTTTGTTTGGGATATGGTAAAATACACTGCTTGAAGAGGGGCACAAAATGCTTCACAACACTCAATAATCTGTTGTGGGAGAAAAAGTGAAGAGAAGTGGTCTTCCAAGAGAAAGAAATGTAGGAAATCATTTTCAGCTCAACTTGAGGTTCACGTCCTTAGCTTACAGCAGGCCTCTAACATGAAATGATGGGAAAGGTCCCTGCTCTCCTGCTCACCTGAAGATGCTCCTTGTTGAAGCTGCTTCTCCCACCCACATCCACATCCCAGCAGCAGCTGGCTCATATCACAGAGTTTTCAACCCCCAAAATTTATCTTTCCCTTCTCAAACAAAGCAGGAGGTCCCTGCTCCGGCCGCCCCGTGTCCCGAAGTGTCACTGCTGCTGCTGCTCTGTCCAGTGACAGCCTGGGTGGGGCAGGACTGGTTTCCCACCTGTCTGAAGGTTTGGTTTGCCTCTGATGGAAATCCCTGCACTGCAGCCCAGCACAGTGCAGATCAACCTCTGCACGTACACCAAGAGGAAGAAACACCCCAAAAGGCAGCATCAAAACATTGCTGTAGGAGGATCAAGCCCCAAGGATAAAGCTGCTGGAGTTCAAGGAGCACTGGGACAATGCTCCCAGGGATGCACAGGGTGGGATTGCTGGGGTGGCCCTGCAGAACCAGGAGCTGGGCTTGATGATCCTTGTGGGTCCCTTCCAGTTCAGGATATTCCACGATTCTCCAATCAGTGAGTGCCTCCCACGCCCGCCCCTGTGCTGTGCCCACTGCTTGTGATGGTTTAGGGCATGGCCTCCTTGTGCTGCTCCTCCCCGGGGTCCATGCCCTGCCTGCCCGCTGCTGAGGGAGCTGCACTCCTTGACATGATCTGCTCTTGAGAAACGCCTGCTGGCCATCAGTCATCTCTGCTCTGGCTTCAGATGTTTGTGTCAGGATTTGTTCCAGCGTTTTTCCAAGAACTGAAGCGAAGTGAAAAGGCAATTGCAGCAGTCTCTGGAATTTTCAGGTGCCAAGTGCCCTGTGACATGAGGCATCTGGGGCGGGTCAGCTCCAACACTGGATCCACTTATGTACCCTCAGCTCTTCCCTCCAGTGCTGAACTGGACCTCTCGGTCTCTCTCCTTCCTCAATCTTGTCACTTGAGTGTGTGGTAGGATATTTAATTAACTAAAATGTGTCCCAGGCAACAAAACGCTGGCACTGAGAGGAGTAATTCGGTGTTTAACAGGAAGTGTACAAACCTTACTGTAATTTCAGCTGGTGCAGCTTTTGGCCTCTTGTCACTGCTTATTATTGTTGGTTTGTGTTTAAAAACAAAAGTACAAATTGCAAACAGAATGGGCTTGTTAATTAAGGATTGTTTTGTGGAGTTAAACATCAAATAGCCTCCCTCTCCAGGCTGTGGCCGCTCCTGAAACCCGTCCGTGTCATATTTCTCTGCAGAGGTTGAAATATGTCAGGCAGGTGTTTCAAAAGTCCTTCTGCTGCAGGGAAATACACTCTGATGTAATCTGCCTAATTTGACTCTTTGAATTACTTTCAAGCACACTTGCTGTTTGTAATGGAAATAGCTCCCCAACCACTTCAGAGAGCACTTTGTAATGTGAGCTGGTAAAACTCTGCAGGTGTAGTGGGTTTTTTATTTTATTTAACATCTTAGGTTTGTTTACTTTAATGTGTTACTGAAAAAGTGACATAAAAGTGGTTTAACAAGTCATTTTTCATTTGAAAAATGTTTTCTTATTAACAAAGTTAACATCCAGTATTCTGCAATAGAACTACTGACTCCAGGAAATCATATTTTGCCCAGGAGAGTTTGTTTCCTGAGGCTGAAATTCCCCCAAGACTTTTGTTTGGGGTTGTACATACCTGAGGCCTTTTGGCATAAGCATCAATTAAAAAATGGGAAATGGTGTTTTCCTTGCTAATTCTTGGCTACTGAATGGAGGCTACTGAAAGCCCCGGGTTTAATTTAATTTATTTTTTGTGCTGGTTTACTCCTCTCCCCACACCCACCCTCCACACCCTCACATGAGTTCATGAATTAACTGGGTTGTCTCAGGGAAAAGATCCTGAGATGTTCAGAGAATCCCAGGATCCCTGAGGCTGGAAAAGCCTCCAAGGCTGAGTCCAGCCCGTGCCCCATCCCCACCTTGTCCCCAGCCCAGAGCCCTGAGTGCCACCTCCAGCCNCCAGACCTGGACACAGCCCTGGAGGTGAGGCCTCAGGGTCTGAGTACAGAGGGACAATTGTTACAGTGGACTCCATCAGTTGTGCCTGAGCACTACTCAATACATTTTGAGCATATTATAGTTTAGGGGAGTAGAAAACCTCCTGTGATGTTAAGTGGATGTTCAACACATAATCCCACTATAGTGTCAACACACAAACCCATTTAAACTGGAAAAAACCAAATGAAAACTGAAAATGAGCAGCCGGTGCAGCCATTGGTGCCCAGGAGCTGCTTCATCCTGCCAGTGGAAATGTATTCCCAGCACGGTCAGTTTATTAACTTTATTTTCATTCCCACCTAAGGCTGTTTTTCAGTGGAGATAAAACAATGAACAAAATAAAGTGTGGTGTTTCAAGGAGATGTTGTTTTCCCTGATATTTTGTTGTAGGCCTTACCATGGCACCAAGCTCAGTACATTATTTTTTAAATGGTCCCTTGCTGTATTTCACAGCTGGGATTGCTTCGATCACTCCAGGTTCACACATCCAAATGTTAATTCAGGCCTTTCCACGCTGCCTTTGCACCTGCCCAGGTTCAGAGCATTCTCCTTGATGTCCTGTCAGGCTCAGGAGTCAGCTCTAAACATCCATAAGTTGGTTATTTCAGAACTACAAGCACTGCTCTTGTTTTTCAGTCAAGGCTACCATTTGCCCTTGCCAAGTCTGGAGTTTTAAATCAAAGCCATTTTTGAATTATCCAAGCACTAAAAAAGAAAAAAAAAGATCCGAAAAATAAAGTTGACAGCTGTGAGGTTTTTTTTCCACATTCATCTACCTCAAACAGCTGAATGGATTTTATAAGACTTTCCAAAAATATCCCCCTCCCCGCTAAGGGCAGAGTTAGTTAAACAGCAGAAAAACTTAGTAAATCTACTACAACTCACTCTCTGTTTTGACAACTCTTGTCTCTTCCTCGCTTGCCCACTGAGGTAATTTACGCCGGCGTGTTTGGTTAGTGCTCGTGTTTCAGGGGTGGCTGCTCTCCCTCCGAGGAGCTGTGTTTAGAAAAAGGCTCCCTGCAATTCATTATTTTCCAGAGCAAGGAGCAGGGTGTTAGTCAGAGGTCAAAGCAGTGACTGGAGCAGTCACGACTTGTGAACATTTTCTAGCTGAAGCTGAGCCTTGAGGAGTGAGCCACAGACTGAAAGAAATACCCACCACAATAGAAATTGCACCGTGGCAGCTGGAGAAAAGCATTTGTAAAAAGGGTTCCCTTCATTTTGTGAGCAATAAATACAATAATTTTCAAACACGATGCATAGGGAGTGAAGAATAGCTGCTATTTCCCCAAGAATAGATCTGCCAGCTCTGAGTGTGCCCAAATGAAGGACAATGCTGTCCCATCAATTATTTAGAGGGGAATTTACACACGGGCCCCGATGGCAGCTCACAGTTCCTCTGTGTTCAGTGGCACTGGGGGCTGTGTGGGAGCTGTTTCCACCCCTGGGAGCTGTGCAGAGCCCAGGACTGCCCTGGGAGGTGCAGAGGGCAGTGAGGAGCTCACACAGGCAGTGCCCCCGTCACCCCCGGGCTGAGCCACGCTGTGCCCACGGGGTGAGCTCAGAGCTGGGCAGCTCCAAGGCTCCAGCTGGGGCTGGCTCCTGCCAGGGATTTCATTTCACCCGGCACATCTGGGGAGCACCTCGTGCATCCACAGAGGAGGATCTGCATTCCAAGCCGGGGCTTGTTTTGACTTGTAAATCTGTTTTTATGAGGTGTATGTGTGTGCCTGCCCCGGGAGGGGGAACGCTGTTTCCAAAGGGGCATTTGGATACCATATGCTTGGAAAATGCTGGCCACGGCTCGGGAAAAGGGAAGTTCCTCCTCTGTGGACCTGCCTAGTGACAGGTTTATCTCTAGAACACACTTTTGAGGCATGCTGAGCAATAGATTAAAAGCTCGAGCTGCTATCCGTGAGCTGGTCTGAAATTAAGCTGTTCAATAGGTCTGGAAACGGAGGTTCATGGCTGGAGTATTGTCTTTCCATGTGTTCCATCAAACCCACCCTAAAATCAGCACAAATACCCCTGCGTGGGCAGGTGCTGTGGATTTGGGCTCATATGGGCTTGGTGACTGCATGGCAGCCTTCGTGTGCCCTTTATTAGCTGAGTGTAAGATTTGTAAACAGAACCCAACAGGTCTTCAGCTCAGATTCAGCTCGGTGAGGCACTGTGGGGTCTCAAAGAAAAGCCAGAGTGTGGCTGCTGGCTCTGCTGGGCAGCCTGAAATTCCACATTACCACATAAATGTAAAGGTTGAGCAGTTTCTCCCACTGGGATGAGTTGTCTGAGGCTCGGCCGTGGGAGCAAAGGAGATTTTCCACCCTGGGAACGAGGGGCTGGGATAAACCCTGGTGTTTTACTGGGGTGGCCACTGCAGAATGGGAAGAGTCAGGCGTGCTGTGCCACCCCTCAGCACTGCCAGAGGTGAGGTCTGATCTCCCTGCTCTCCAGCAAGGAGCCCAAAGCAAATCCTGTTTTACTGCAGGGCAGGAGTCAGCCTGGTTGGCCAAGGTCTGGTGTGAAGAAGACAGGTCCAGGGCAAGGCAGAGCAAATGTTGTTGGCTTTCATGGGTTTCCCAATTTTCTCCCTCTCTCTGAAGGCCCTGCATGGAGAAATCACATCTCTGTGTGCCCCTGCTGTGCTTAAAATAAATTGCTGTCCCTCCAAAATGTTTGAGAACCCGAGAAGCATCTTTGGGTTCAGCAAACAAAGGGCAAGTACAGAAAGCATAGTTATTGTTTTTCTGAAACTCATGACTAAAAAGGCAGTTTTCTGCTGTTTTGAAACCTGATGTTAATTAAATACTTCTGGTTGCCATTGCTGGCTGGGTTGCTCTTTCTTTTAGCTCCCCATCTGCAAAAAGAGCATAAATATTTTCCTACCACACAGAAAAATCAGGTTAAAGATGTACAAAGTCCAGAGACCAAGGCAGTGGTGATCACATAAATATCATGGGTTAAACACACTCACACCAGGATTTGCAATTGCATTTTATTTCCAGCAATACCTTTTCTGTCTCTTTTAACAGACCTGGTAACTCACAAGGTTTCAGCATTGAAAAAGTCATCAGAGCAGAGTAATAACACCGTAGATGTTTTATTTTCGTATGTGGGTGAGATAATATCATTAATATCTGTCTGCCTTTGGCTGCTTCAGTGTGGATTTTGCACAGAGGACTACATTAAAAAGAGATTACCCTGCCATGACCCACTGAATTTCCCTTTCCACCCAAAACACACGGCAGAGAGCCAGTGTGCTGCAGTGCAGATAGGGACGGGTGTGCTCCAGCAGTGCCCTGGGGTGCTCTGCAGTTTCAGAGTCAGAGCTCAGTGCAGAACGCCAGCTCTGCTGCAGCCCGGGGCTGTGGCTGCCCTGCTGCAGGGGGAGCTGGGCTCTCCTCCCTCTGCTCAGCCAAGGCTCCTCCAGGTGGGCTCCCAGGCCTGCCTGAGCCAGGCTTAGCTCCCGCACCCTTCTCAGGAAGGAGCAGCCTGCTCCAAAGCAGGGCAGCGTTCCCCTGGGTTTCCAGGGGCTTTGGCTCCAGTTCCTTCTGGGAATGCTCGGGGTGGCACTTGTGAAGGTTTCTGTGCCACACCACAGCCACACCAACCTCGCTGTGTCTGCCCTGGAGCCCAGCCAGGGACCCAGCCCTGCCAGGGGAGCCTGAATTCCAGGCAAAGGCACACGCAGGGGTTTGCTTTGGGCTGGGCTGCCCTCCCGAATATCCCCGTGCCCTCTGCAGCAGGGGGGCTTTGGGGGAATCCGAGTTTCCCCAGCCAAGGGAGGCTCTGAGCCCTCCTCCTTCCCTGCAAGCAGAACCACTTTGCTCAGCTGTGTCGAGAGCTGTGGGATGGGTGGTGGGGACCAGAGCATCTCCCACTGCTGGGGCCACCACAGCCCATCCACAGCAGTCAGGAAGGTGCTTCCTGGGCCATGGCAGCTCCTGGTGTTCTGTGCTGGCTGCTGGTTTCCTTTTCTCTTTGTGAAACTGCTCCCCAAATGGGCTGGATCTGCGTTTCAGCTTCTGGCCTGTGCCAGATTTCTTACTCTACATCTTTTTAGGTATCTTATTGTTCAAGCTGGAAGCTTCTCAGAAAATATTTTGTGTTTAATTAAAAAATATTCAAATATCCAGGCTATGAATTAGAAACTTTTGCCACGCAGTGAGTGGCTCCAGAAGGTTTTTCCTGCAGGAAACCCAGGGACTGCAGTGGGGTCCTGGTGAATCACAGAATCTTAGGGTGGCCTCGGTGGGAAAGGACCTTAAAGCTCCTCTGGTCCCACCCCTGCCATGGCAGGGACACCTCCCACTGTCCCAGGCTGCTCCAAGCTCCATCCAGCCTGGCCTTGGGCACTGCCAGGGATCCAGGGGCAGCCACAGCTGCTCTGGGCACCGTGTGCCAGGGCCTGCCCACCCTCCCAGGGCACAATTCCTCCCCAAAATGCCATCCAGCCCTGCCCTCTGGCAGTTTGAGAAACTGAGAGGAAGATGTGTCAAACTGGGGATGAAGGTTTTGCAGGCAGGAGACTTGTTTTCCCCCTGTATTACCCTGAATATCCAAATGACTTTTGATGATGATGATTATGGATATTTCACCCACTGGGGGAAGTACTGAAGGACTCCTCCAAACGTGTTGTCATTTGCTTTTTTTTAGGTTTTCTGGAATAATTTGAGGGCACTGTGGAAAATATCAAAGTGGAGAATTGGGATGTAAGGCTGGGGCTGAAGATGGCAGGGGAAGGGATGCAGATCAGAACAATACCCAGTGTTCCAACAGCCTGGGCAGGAATGGCAGAAGGCTGAGGGTCTGAGAGCCATAATAAATCAGGGAGGATTAGAATTTAAAATACCAAAATCCAGCAGCGAAGGGTGGATTAAAATCTGCTTTGGAAATCATTCCCCAAAACCTGTACTGTGTGTCTGATGCAGATTTTTTTACACGTGACACTGAGCTGCATTTCTGCCTTGACCTTACAGAGAACAATCACCCAGCCTGCACCTCTCTGGGGAGCTGGGTTAGGCTTAGCAAGGAATTCCAGTTCGGAGAGAATCCACTTGAGAGTTCTCAAGAGCCAGAAGACAGAACCCCCCCAGAGATCCAGAGAATTTCCCATTTGGGAGAACACCCCAGATCTCTGCTGCACGGCTCAGGCCCCGGGGACCTTCACTGATTTGTCTTGGCAAGGGAGTGGGGGCAATTTGAGAAGGTAGCAGCTTGCAAGATGATGTGAAAAGCCTTTGATTTCAGTGCACCAGAGAGGTTCTCCTCGTTTCCTTCCCTGCTCCACTGCAGAGCCTGGTCCCTGCTCTGAGTGCTGTGTTTGGGATTAGTGTCACACACAATCCATCACAGAGCCAACACGTGCTCATGGGATGGACCACATTTCCTTGCCTCTAATCACACTTTCATTGTGCTCTCGAGGCAGAGGAAAGCTCTTCCTCACCAATACTTGGTTGCACAGACTTGTACCAGATGTAGATTAGTGTGGGCTCTTTTCCATCTGGGATCAATCACTAAGATACCAGTTTAGTTTTAAAGACAATGGACAGATTGTGTGAGGGTATTTTGTACCTGTGGAGCTTGTGAATACCTCTGGTGCTGCTAATTCATCTCATCTCGCTGCTTTTCTCCCTGCAAACTGCTTTTCTGTCAGTTTGAATATTCTTAAGAGGATGTGGAAGAACAATCGTTTAACACTTCACAGGGCAAGGGAAAGGCACCAGCCCTAAAACTGTGCATGGAAATCACAATTGTGATCTGAAAGTACAGCCCTGGAGAGCTGCAAAAAACAAGCTGAAAGCCTTTGCTCTGTATTCAGCACTTCCTTGGAGCCTACAAGCTTTACTCCATGTATTTGTCAGTGTTTTCTGAAAAAGCCTCAGCATCCAGAGCCCTGAAATGATTTCATTACCTGTTCCCTACCTCTGAGCCCACCATACTTAACTTGGGGTCTTAATTCTTCACAATGCCCCACAGCCTGCTGTTGAGCTCTGTTCTGGGATTTCTTAATTTCCAGGCAGTTTGTGTGGGCATTATTTCCACACTTTTGGTGTAGCTGCTTGTCATGGTTTAGGGGTGGTCCCCCCCAGCTCAGAGCTCCCACTGACAGTGCAAACCCCAGGGCTGGGATGGAGAGGAGAACAGAGGCACAAAGGTCAGGGGCTGAGATAAGAACAATTTACTGGAGGCAGCAGCAGGGGAAGGAAATGAAAAGCCACAGCAGCGACGCTAATGACAGAGGGCACAAGGAAAAGAAATGTCACTGCCCTCTGCAGAGCCCTCTGACCACAGCCACTGCCCACAGCCCTGAGCCACCTCAGCCGCTCCCTCCGGCTCAGGACTGGCGTTACCACCTCCTGGGCAGCCCCTGCCAAGGCCTGAGCTCCCTTTCCATGCAGAAATTCCTGCTGCTGTCCAGCCTGAGCCTCCCCTGGCCCAGCCTGAGGCCGTTCCCTCTGCTCCTGTCCCTGTTCCCTGGGAGCAGAGCCCGACCCCCCCTGAGCCCCCTCCTGTCAGGGACTTGTGCAGAGCCACCAGGGCCCCCCTGAGCCTCCTTTTCTCCAGGCTGAGCCCCTTCCCCAGCTCCCTCAGCCCCTCCTGGGGCACAAATGACCCCGGTGTCCTGGGCAGAGCCACCCCTGTGCTGGGAGCAGGAGGCACCGGGAGGAATCCTGCAGGGTGAGGCTGGAGAGGAGTCACATCCCACAAGGAAACCCAGCCAAAAACCGATGTTTTTTCCCTGCTTTTCATAGGACTTGGACTTGTGATTTCACTACTCAAAGTAGCAGAGGGCTTGTCCCAGGGCAGGGGAAGCTGGTTCCTCCCCAGGCAGGGGCTGTGTGGGTTTTCAGCCTGAAGATTTGGGAACTGGTGATCCCTGCCTTCCTCCGTGGGGAGCAGTGTCTGCACGGATGGCAGGATATTCCCTCTCACTGATATTCCCACACAGTGAGCTGGGAGAGGGGTCCCTGGAGTGTGGGTCAGCGTGGCTGGACAGGCAGGACAGGCAGTTCTGCAGGGGCTGCTGCCTGCCGTGCTCCAGGACGTACCCAGACACCCAAATTGCCTCTTCCTGGGGAGGCCAAGTGCTCCTGCAGTGGCTGTTCTGGGAAGCCATGCCCTGGCTGTGTAATTCAGCTCGGAATTTCGGGATCAGACATAATGCCATTCTCCACTTCAGAGGAAAAGCCTTAGAAAAAGGAGGGGGGAAGCTGAGTTGATATTTGGAAAAAATGAAGAATATTTAAAATACTTTTTTTGGGGAAAAAACCCAACCCAAACCCTCAGCGAATTCCACTGGGCTTCTGGCCAGTCTTGGAGGCTTCCCTTGCAGAAAGTCTGAGGATGAATGAATCCCCACACGATCCTGGGAGCTCTGCAGCCACCCTTGGGGTTCTGTGCATGGCAGGGAAGGGCTGGAGAACACCACAGTTCCTAGAGCTCACCTCGTTCCAGCTCGGGGCACAGCTGGGGCTGCACAGACAGCTCCCAGCTCCCAGGAGAGGCACTGAACCCACACCAAATTCCCACACAGCACCACTGAGCTGTCCTGTGCTGGTAAAGGCACAATAAAGGACACGCTCACACCTGCTGGGTTCATCAGAAAGGAGAGAAAAGAGAGACTTTATTTACATTTATCATACTTTATAGGGTTCTCAACTCCACCAGGGATTGGAGGACATGTCTCTTCCTTCTCAATCCCACTGGAGAAAAAGGATGCTCATCAAACTTTCTCTTAGCACAAAAGGAATGAAAAACAGAAAAGACAGTTAAATAAACATTGGCCATTATTTACATGAAAGTGTGTGAAAATCTCTGACTCCAAGGTTAAAACAGAAGGCTTAGCAAAAACCAGGACAACATTGTCCTGGAAAACTGATGTATGGACTGAGGTTTGGGAGAGGTCATGGCCAGAAATAAGGATTTGTGAGAGACAGGGCAGAAAAAAAGCTAGGATGAACAGTAGTGAGCTCTGTGGGTTTGTTTGTTTGTTAAATAACCAGAACACAATTGAAGTCAATTTTGCTGTTTCCAGCATCTCATTATCTCCCTGTGGACAAACATCTGAATCTGCCCGAGGTTCTCCTTTTTTAACTTTGAATGTCAAATTCTTCGGGTAAAACTGCCTAAGTACAACCAAAAACCTTTTAGAGGTTGAGTTCTTTTCCAAGGAAAGCTTCAGCAAATCCCTTTGATAAAGGGCGTTTGGCCAGGAGTGAGGAGGAAATGTGCTTTCCGGGTGACAGCAGGAGCATAAGGGTTGGGATTCCAGCTCTCTGCTCTTCTAAGTTATCGGGTTTTTTCTGAAGTAAAAATGAATTTCATGTGTCTGTTGTACCAGTCCCTTTGCTCTGAATTTGAATGGGTGGAAATGAATTCAGGAATGGTCTTATTTACCATCTGTTTAGGCAGATTTGAGATGTTTGGCTATTGTATACTCCAGTACATGGCATTTTTCTGGATTATTGGAGCAAGACTCAGAGGTTTTTGTCTTGCTGGTCTCACAGGCCCGGCAGCTGGCTGCTGGGCATTGTAAACAAATGAACACTGAGGAGAACGTGAAAGCCTCAAGAAAAACTCATTCTCATTTCAGCCCCTCTTCTTCCCCAGTCCAACTGAAAACCCCAACCAAAGCCTTTGGAACAGCCTTCGAATCCAGGTGGTGAAAGGTCCTTGTGCTTTAATGCATAACCAGAAATGTTGCTGAAGCTCACAGAACTCCAGCCCCGTTTCAGAACCCAGCCATGGGATGTCTGCTGGCTGCAGTTCTGGTGATTAACTGTGGGTTATTTGAGGTGTAATGGCTCCTAATGTTGAAGGCCCATCAGCTGTGGAGCTCGCTGAGGTGTTTTCATACATCCAGCACTGTGAGCTTGGGCAGTTTTGAAGTAAACGTTGTCTAAGACAGAATATTTAAACAAAACCTTATAATCATTGTGGAATTGGAGCTATGAGCTGTGTCACCTTGTCTGTGCCTGTTCCAGGTGAGCCCCTCCTCATCCTCACCCTCCTGCCTGGCTTCCCCACCAGCTGAAGGCCTCACGGTGAAATTTCTCCTAAAGCAGCACCTTCAGCCTGAGCAGAGCTTCTGCTCCAGCTGGGACGGGATGAGAGGGAACAGCCCCGGGCTGTGCCTTCCCCTGGGTTTGCTGGATTGGATCCTGCAGGGGTGAAGGTGTGTTTGGGCTGGAAATGTGTCCCTCAAAGCACAGCGAAGGCAAGAGCCAGGGTNATGGAGAGAGATGATTTCCAGGGGATGGAGGGACAGGACACAGGGAATGGCTTCCACTGCCAGAGGGCAGGGATGGATGGCATTTTGGGCAGGAATTGTTCCCTGGGAGGGTGGGCAGGCCCTGGCCCAGGGTGCCCAGAGCAGCTGTGGCTGCCCCTGGATCCCTGGCAGTGCCCAAGGCCAGGCTGGACACTGGGGCTGGGAGCAGCCTGGGACAGTGGGAGCTGTCCCTGCCATGGCAGGGGCACAAATGATCTTTAAGGTCCCTTCCAAGCCAAACCATCCTGTGATTTTTCTGATTCAGATGAAGGGGGATGATAAATTTTAATCACACCATGGAGCTTAAACCTGCCAAAGCATTTCTGGTAAGCAAATGCCTCAGGCGGATGTTTTGAGCCATTTCCAGTGGAACCAAACATCTGTTTGTGGTTCTGTGGAACACGAGCCTGGGCTTTGCCTGGAGAAAAGGGGGTGTGTGCACACCTTGTGTGCTCTTCAGCAAGGAATTGCTCAAGGTTGTTCCTGGATGCTCGGGGAGGGAGCAGCCAGTGGGAGGCAGCCCCAGCCCGTGGTGGGTCCTGAGCCAGCGGGTTCCTACAGCTCTGTCTAGACTGAGGAGGTTTGGACATTTTCAGATTAGCTTTGGATAAGCCTCTGAACTTCAGGATGCTTCTCCCAGCCAGATCAGACCTCTAAAGAGCTTGAGGTTTGTCCATTGCTAATTTTCATGTGCATTACATTAGAAACTCTGGAGTGGAAATATTTCTTGTTTTAAAAATAGAAAAATAAAACAATAAATCAGAAGGAAAAGCAAGCTGAAAAAAACTGTAGAAAACAGATGAAAAGCAAAAGGGGAAAGAGAACTTCGTAAAAATACCGTAAATGCCAGGCCCTTCCAATACGATTTCCTGCACATTCCACTTTAAAAAGCACGATATTGCAGCATGCTCTCACATGCAGGGCCAAAAACATGAAAGGATAAAGCCTTGTTTGATCTCCAGCGTTGAATGGATGTCATTGGACCCATCCCCGATGCTCGAGCTGGGCCGTGGCAGCTGATTTTCCACTGGTGCCTGCCCCGCTCCCTGCTCCTCCCCAGCCTGGTTTGGGACATGGGGCTGGCACCTCCTGCCCTGGGCTGCTCGCAGCCTCCTGGCACCCCAGCGCCTGCGGCTGGCCCACGGCACTTCAAAAGCAGCTGCTGGCACAGCCAGGAAATATTTGGAAGTGAGTTTGGAGGCTGCCCAAAGCGCCCTGCCCCGAGCAGGCCGAAAGCTGCATTATCTCCTGTGAGAGACCCAGCTCCCCTCGGGAGCCTGCCAGGGCTCCTGGAACAGCGTGGGGCTGCTGAGAAAGCCTGGCACAGGCAGGGGCTGCTGAGGAACACCCAGCACAGCCACGATGCACAGCTGGGGCTGGGGGCTGCTCAGGGTCTGCAGGACACAGCACGCCTGGTGATCAGCCAGAGCCAGCTGGGCCTGTGGTGGGAGCTGCACAGGACAGAGGGGAGGGAAACTTTAAAAACAACGTCTGCCTAATAGGAAGAAGTTGCAGCCACTGCTGATACATCTTCTGGAATTGATGTGTCATGCAGTTTCTCGCTGCTTAGTGAAAGTTTGTCTAATTAGAAGGACGTTGGGAGCTTAAAAAAAAGACAGAGGGTAAAAAGCAGAAACACATTGTGTTTCAGAGCAGAAGTAGCACTTGCCAGAGTCCTTGAACTCATAATCATGAAATGGAGTAGTTACTACTTTGTTTTCCTCCCAGTGACTCTCCAGATGCCTAATTTGCAGTTAGAAGCTCATTGGTTTTCTGCTCAGTGGCTCTTTTCCCACAGTAAATCAGTTGAGAGGTGGCTGCTCCTGACTCTGCAGTTCAGTGGAGTCAGAAAATACCCTGCTCTGGAAACCACTGGGGCAGAGCTCAGAAACAGCCCGAGCTGCTCTCCTCCTCCTGCTCAGCAGCCTGTGTGGCTGAAATGCACCCCTGGGGCTGTGCCCAGGGCTCACCATCACTCCTGCTTGTGGGAACTGTGAGATGGGGACAGGCCACCCTCCCCTCACCTCCACCTGTGAGCAGCAGCAGCAGAACTTGACCCTGCAGGGCTGGAGCCTCGGGAGGTTGGGTTGGTTTCTTTTAAAATCCCTAAATACAATTGTTAGTTTGCCTGCTGTGAATTAGGCTGGAGAAATCATTTGCGAAAAGTTGCCATCTAAGTAAAATTGTATGAAAAGCAAAGTACTTTCCTCAGTCTTCCTATTTTCACTCCATGAGTGGGAGAGCAGGGGGGTGAATGGGGCAGGGGAGAGCCAAAGTAGCAGGTTAATGAGGTTCTCTAATGAAGTGCAAGGAGCAGCAGCTCCAGCCCTTCAGAGCAACAGAGAGCTCTGCCAGGTGAGGCACCATGTGCCACCATGAGCTTACCTGGTTCTGAGCCTGTGTTGTTTGTAAGGAGGGAGCAGCCGAGGGGAAAACAGCTCCTGGTTCTTCATATGCCAAGGAAAAGCACAGAAGGAGAAAACTCAGCAGCCAGGAGTGAGTCCCTGCTCCAACAGGAGAGGTGAGAGTGCAAAGCTCGGTGGACACCCAGGGCTGTGCTCTACTCCTCGATTTGCTTTATCCCCAGTGACACCCAGGGCTGGGCTCTGTCCCTCGATTTGCTTTATCCCCAGTGACACCCAGGGCTGTGCTCTGTCCCTTGATTTGCTTTATCCCGTGGCTGTTTTTATTGCCAGAGTGGGGCTGAACAGATATAACCGGGTTACCATGCTCATCTCTCTTTCCCCATCAGCATTTCCCCCCAGCCCACCCTGTGTCATCCCTCTCTATCTGGAAGCCAAACTCAGCAGATGTTAGTGTGTAGTGAATTCTCAGCTTGGGATATTCAGCTTCACCCTGGTTTAAGCAGTAACTGCTCCATCAGATTGCTGGTCAAGTGATCACTGGGCAAAAAAATAGTGTTTGTGGGAAAACTCACTCCTCCTTCTCTTTGTAACCAGTATCACCAAAATGATCTAAAAACTACCCGGGCCTCCAGACCCTGGGCTGATTTTGTTTTTGCCAGGGAAGTTCAGCATGGGAATGTCTCAGGTGAGTGCACAGTGGTACCTGCAGGCTGCTCCTGGCCTGAGTGTCAGCTCCAGGGAGCACTGCTGGCTTTCCTTGCGTAGAGAACCAAACCCTCCCCGAGCACAGAGTCACCAAAATAACCCTTCCTGACCATGCTTCACGCTCTCGGGGCTCGTTTGGGACCTTGCTTTCTCTTGAGGAAGAATTGCCACTGTCCCAGCACTACCAGGAGCAGAGCACAGAGGGGAGTTTGTTCCTGAGCCTCGGGCAGTTCCCTGCACAGCATTTCCCCTTGCTGACCCTCCTGTCAACACTGGTAATTTGTGTCTGCCAGGAACCCTCTCCCAGTCTCTGCTGCATTAACTGCACCTTCCCCGCCTTGTGGCACTTTTAAATAGCCCAGCTTTGGCTTCCCGCCTTTAAATGGCATTTTTCCTTTGTTACTTATGCAAATCTGTCAGATCCTGCTGCTCCATTCATTGGCTGAAGTGCCTTTAATATACCCCAGACCCTCTGACACTTTGGTTTTCTTTCTCTCTCTCTTTTGACATGGGGTGACCAAAACTGGCAGAAACAGGCAGAAATCTGAGCAGAGATGTGGCCAGAGTTTTGTCATTTTTATTCTTTATGCATAGACAAACACCCTGAAATCTCTCCAGGATAACTGAGATGTGAATTTTTTGCTGTTTCATTAAAACCGTGGGCAATCACTTTTCTGGGATCTTGGGCTGGGGAGGAGAGAGGAGCTGAGCAGTGCCAGGTGAGCCCACCCCAGCTGGGATGTGCAGCCCCCGCCGGGCCCTGCCCTGGTGTGAGCCGGGAAGGAGCAGCCCAGGCTGATTAAATAATAACTCTGAAATTACTTAAGAGTCAAAGTCTTATTTTTCAGTTGATGGAGATGACAGAAGTCTAATTTCACTTGAAAAATCAGTTTGGATTCTAAGGTCACGAGGGCACTTTAGAAAATTTTTCTGTTATTCTTTTCAGTGCACTATTTTTTCCTGCAGTGAAAACCACATTTTATTCTCTGCTGTATACATTAGAAAAGTTTAATTGCCTCAGGTAAGTACAGATTTAAATTCTCTCACTGCTTTGTATAATAATATTTGGTCTATCAGTTCTTTAAAGTGCTTTTTTTTGGGTTATTCAAAATGCATAACTGCTTGAACATGCTTTTGTTTGCTACTAAGAACATAATTCTCAATGGAATTTGTGACACAAACACTGTTGGAAATGTAAAATCCCCTTTCCGTGGACACACAGCAGTGTTCCTGATTTTTAATTCCCTTAAATATTTCTGCCAATAGAATTCTGTGAAGAAACTGGAGGCAGATTTACCAGTTGCTGTTTGATAGAGTCAGGTGAGGCTTTGTGGAAATGTTTTCTTCTGAACTTGTCCCTCACTTCAGGGAAGGCCCTGAGGGGCTGGAGCGTGCCCGGGGCAGGGAGCGGGGTGGGGAAGGGCTGGCCTGGTTCTGGTTTTGTGAGGATGGGTTTGCCTCAAGCAGCAGGGAGGGAGCTGGGACGGGGCATTCCCGGAGCTTTTCCTGCCAGGGGAGCTGCCTGAGCCCAGGGTGACACCAGGAGCTGCCTGAGCCCAGGGTGACCCCAGGAGCTGCCTGTGCCCAGGGTGCCACCAGGAGCTGCCTGTGCCCTGGGTGCCACCAGGAGCTGCCCGTGCCCAGGGTGACAGCAGGAGCTGCCTGAGCCCAGGGTGACAGCAGGAGCTGCCTGTGCCCAGGGTGACCCCAGGAGCTGCCTGAGCCCAGGGTGACACCAGGAGCTGCCTGTGCCCTGGGTGACACCAGGAGCTGCAGGGCTCTGCCCTCTGCACCCAGCTTTGGTGCAGCTCATCTTTCATTCCCTGAGTGCCTGAGGAGAGCAGTTCTGCTCCTGCACCCTCGGTGTTCTCCTGCACCCTTGGTGCTCTCCTGCACCCTCGGTGTTCTCCTGCATTGCTTTCTGGTGAGGAAACCCCACAAACAACCCCAAACCAGCAGCCCCTCTGCCACGGCGTGCCCGGTGTTCTCACTGAAGCTCAGCCTGACTTTTCAAGTGCCTCGTTAAATTTTTTCCCCCCAGCTCTCAGAGGTCTAAAATGAATGTTCGAAGGACACAGCAATGGCTGGGAAAAGTTATTTAGATAGAGGGAATGTCTTTAACAGCAGTGAAAAGCCACAGATAAGGCTGAAAGCCTTAATGTTAATTAGACAGGAATTTCCTTAATTTGTCAGTCTGCTTTAAACGTTGTAAATCCAAGAAGCAACAGATGGCTGAGGAAAAATGAGAACAGATTAAGACCTACATCCTCTCTGTAATGCCAGGTATTATGGAAAATATTTCTGAACACAGAACTTAAGCACTTTGCTTGTTGGAGCTGTCGGGCTCTTTATCTGCTGCCTGTGCTGAAGGGCCCGGGGCACCCAGCTCGGCTCTGAGGATGTGTAATCCCATCACTGCTCCCTGCTCTGCAAAGCTCCTGAGCGTGTCCCTCAGCCCCACAGGGACCAGGCGCTTGGAACACGTGTTCAAAGTTACAGCACACCTCCAAGGGCTTGTTAAATTGCTCTGTGTCCCTGGCAGAGTGTGTTTATTCCTGCTGAACCGCTGAGCTTTGTGTCCTAAGCCAGCCAGAAAGGAGAAATAGAATGTTTGTAAATGCCATGTCAAATATTCAGTCTCTACTCTGAGATAAACAGGACCGTCCCCCAAAATAAGCTCTGCTCATTTGCTTGTGCTGCTTTAGTGATTCCTCAATTTATATCATTTTCCTTTTCACTCCATGAATTATGCCTTTGCAGAAACTTAAAGGCCAACTCAGAAAGATAAAAAACAACTGTTGGGGTCAGTGACAAAATCTGTGAAGTTTTGAGAGCAGTTTCTGGAACTTGCCAAATTTCCCACATTTGAAAAATATGGAGAAGGAATTTGAAGAACTTCTTATCACTTGTGTAATCAGAGTCCCTAATGCTGGCAGGTTTTTTTTAACAAGTTCTCAAACACTACTGAAGGCACTGAGAGAGGGAAACACATGGTGTGTTTTTTAGTTGGTGGGAAGAATGCCTTTTCTGGCACTGAAAAATAAATGTGAATATGATGAGAACGTATTACAGATTGCCAGCATCAGTGAGAAGCTGATAATGATCTCCACTGACTGAAATAATAGAAATAAAACACATAAAAAAGGGACAAACCCCGTACTTTATTGTATGAACAGAAGTCCTCTGGCAAATTTTTGCGCCATGGTGAGAAGATTTTGAATCAAAATTTTGAAAAAGCGAAAAAAACTGCTATGGGGAACACGGGCAGATTTGGGTGGGGAAATGTTTGGGGAGTTTTTGCACACTCTCCTGGCAGTGCAATGTTTCACTCAGCAGTGGCCGCAGCAGGTCCCACCTGAGCGGGGCAGAGTCCCCCTGTGCCTGCCCTGGGAGGGCAGAGGTGATGCCCTGGATCTCCTCGGTGCTGGGGCTGCTCTGCTCTCGGGGACAGGGCCCTGTGAGGCTCTCGGGCTCTGTTAACATCAGGGACCCCTGAAATCCCTGAGCTCCAGGCTGTGCTCTGCAGAGGGGCCCTCCTGGAGGGGCTGCATTGCAGGAACCAACACTGTAATTACTGTGACATAAATAAAACGATGGAAAAGTATAAAAGTGACCTCTCCAGGTGAGGGTGACACACCTGGTGGCTGCAGAGGGATTACTGGTGTCCATCCAGTGATGCAGCACTCGGGACCTCGCCCAGGCCGTGGCTCCTGGCACCACCCAGCCCTGCAGGGCCCTTCTCACAGCACCAACAGAGGCTCAGCTGCACTGCCAGCTCCTCCTGCTGCTCCTGGGCAGGGCAGAGGGGCTGGGGGTGCCTGTGAGGGACGGGGTTATTGATGGCTGAGGGGAATTCTGCAGCTTCTACCCATGGCTGCAATGTCCCCTGTAAATATCACTGTAGGTGTTAACTTTAGGTTGTAGTGGGACTTTCACTGGAGGGAGGAGAGAGGGCAAATCAGAACCTTTAAGTCTAAAACCCCCAACCAAACAGGAAGGTCTTTTAAAGACAACCCAGTTGGGCTGTAATGGTCTCAGAAACCTTAATGATGGAAACATTATAAATGTAGGGCTGTGTGTAAATGCTCGAACGGAAGGATCCTTGTGAGAGGCTGCTCTCTGCAGGGACCGAGCCTGCAGCCAGGGAGCTCAGGGACAGCATCCAGACTCCTGTGGGATCCAGCAGTGCCTCAGAT
The DNA here is from genome assembly GCA_013397175.1 of Platysteira castanea. Taxonomy (NCBI): domain Eukaryota; kingdom Metazoa; phylum Chordata; class Aves; order Passeriformes; genus Platysteira; species Platysteira castanea. The sequence goes on along the minus strand of VYXC01007458.1, from coordinate 254,833 downwards.
TTTGTCTTTTCCGCCTGCTCTGCCCCACCCCAGCCCGAGGTGGGACTGGAAGCGAAGCTCCTGGAACACACCAGGGAGACCATTCTTGTGGGATTGCCACCCCGGCCAAAAGCGGGGAGCTTTGGAGAACTTGCCGAGGAGGAGAGAAACAACTCAGACTGCTCGGGAGAGTTTGCCAGCCTGGCTTCCGAGCCAAGGGGATTTGGAGCAGCCTCTGAATGTTTCAGAGGTTATCCAAACCAGGCCAGGAGGCTCTCGCTCCCTGCTCACGCAGGAGCTCAGCGCTCTGAGCTGGGCTGGTGTTCTGGGTGTGGGTGCTCAGCAGCAGCTCCAGCCTTCCCAGAGCAGTGACTGCTTTCCCGTGAGCAGAGGAGCTGCTGTGCTGCTGTCCAGCTGAGCACAAACTGCAAGCTCAAAAGGCTTCTCCCGGAAAAATAGAGGAAAACAACCCACCAAAAGCCATTCCCGGTATTTTTCTAGAAATGTCTCTGTCTCTCTCATCCTTCTCTGTCTCTGTCTCTCATCCTTCCCAAAGGCCACTTAAAGGCACTCAGGAGAGCAGGCAGGGAAGCTGAGCTCCGTGGGCTCCCAGGAGAGTTTACACTTCCTGCACTGGAGAGGTGACACTCTTAGAACCTAAGACAAGGCCAAAATTAAGGCTCCTAAGGATGTACTTGGTTTTCTCTTTATTAATGTAAGGTGTATTTTGAAAGCCTCTGGGATATTGTCGCTGGTTTTTAGGAACTGGCTTTGGAGTTCCAAGAGGCTCCGTAGAGGTTTGGTTGACTTCAGCACGAGAAACGGAGCAGCCTGCAGACTTGACCTGGAAGTTTTCCCTGTGTTTGTGACTCAGAGATGGAAAGAAAGTGTTTATGGTTTTATTTCCATTTAGTGTTCCGCTGTGGTCCGTGCGTGCTCCGTGAGCCTTGGGTTTGGAGTGGAGCACCTATGGGTTCTTCAGAGGACTCTGCTCTCCAGATTAAATTGTGAATTTCGGGAGTGAAGCCCATCTGTGCTGCAGCACGGCGAGCTCAGAGCCAGGGAGGGGTTTCTGGGCAGCAGCTGCAGGGTGTCTCTGGTAATTGGGAGCAGAACGGACTCCAGCACTTGACACAACAGGTTCACACAGAGTGACTGGGTAAAGAAACTTCATGTCTGCTTTTAATAACAAGAGCAAGTAGCAGAGGTGGCAAAGTATTTCGAATGACATCATTTGCCCAGCTGTTTTACACATCTGTGATGTGCAACGTCGCTCCCATTCTGTAACACCTCATCCTCGCTCTTCCACACTTTGGGAGGAGGGATTGGGTTACCTGTGGGGAGGGAGCAGCCCGGGGAACGTTTGTATTTGTGGGCAGTTATCAGCACAGCTCACGTCGGAGCCCCGGCTGCAGAGCACTGCTTTAGGTGTGTTTCTTTTAACGTGCTAATTACTGCACTGTGAGTTTGGCACTGAGGCACAGGCCCCGTGCTCTGGGCCAAGCTTACAGCCAGGGCTGAAACGTCTGCAGCAGCTGCAAAAATGTTTTTACTCATTTCGAGCATGATAATGTTTTATAGCCGTGAACAATGACAAGCCAATAAATCATTCATGAATTTGTAATGCTGGAGCTTCCCCTCGCGACGTCTGAGCCGGGATGGCACGGGGAGGATGAGTGTGGTGGCTGCTCTGTGTTTGTAGGGAGGGACAATAGATAGAGAATCTGTTTCAGCTCTGGTTAAATCCACTGGGATTCCCTTTTGAGCTCCTTTCTCTCCTTTGTAAGGATGGAGAGACGATTTACATGAGCCTGCAGTGACAGGACAAGGGGGGATGGCCTCAGGCTGGAAGAGGATGGGCTTAGATCACAGATTAGAAAAAAAAATTCTCCCCTCTGGGGTGGGCAGGCCCTGGCACAGGGTGCCCAGAGCAGCTGTGGCTGCCCCTGGATCCCTGGCAGTGCCCCAGGCCAGGCTGGACGGGGCTGGGAGCAGCCTGGGACAGTGGAAGGTGTCCCTGCCATGGCAGGGGTGGGAACTAGAGCATCTTTAAGATCCCTTACAACCCAAGCCACTCTCTGATTAATTCTATGATTTTATGAATAGTTAGGTTTGTAATTGTGTATTTCTCTTTTGTAAACCCTTTGCTCAGTGGAAAATTCTGAGAAATTTTCTTTCAAAATAATTTTGGGATTTGTCATCTCTTGGGATCAATGTTTCCCGTGCTCCTCAGTCCAGGAGGGGTTTCAGAAAGTCTCTGTCATTTGGGTCCACTCACAAAGAGCTATGAAGGGTTTGAAGCTGTTGGTGTTCACATCTGGTGATCCTTAGGACAAAGAGAGCTTCTCAGAGGGTCAGTGTTGGATGGAATGTGGGTGTTTGGGCAGAGGGGACCGGGGGGTCCTGGGAGACAGCGAGCTGTCCCTTCCCAGCCACGTGTCCTGGGGCCAAGGGGGCCACTGGGATCCTGGGTGCCTCAGGAAGAGCATTCCCAGCAGGGCAGGGGTGCATGGATCCATCCCGGGATGCAGAGGAGGGCTCAAGGATCCACCCCGGGATGCAGAGGGTCAGGGAACCATCCTGGGATGCAGTGCACTCAGGGATCCATCCCAGGATGCAGGGCACTCAGGGATCCATCCCGGGATGCAGGGCACTCAGGGATCCATCCCGGGATGCAGGGCACTCAGGGATCCATCCTGGGATGCAGGGCACTCAGGGATCCATCCCGGGATGCAGTACACTCAGGGATCCATCCCGGGATGCAGGGCACTCATGGATCCATCCCGGGATGCAGCGGGCTCAGGAATTCTCCTGCCTGGAATGCAGCGTGCTGCAGTTTGCAGAGCAGGGCCGCTTGCCAGGCCATTTAGCAGGCGGCTGTTTTTGTTGAAAAGGCAGCCTGAAAAGTTAAAACCTTCTGATATTCGAAAATCAGCTGGAGAACATTACAGTCACGCAGAACTGAAGGCAGACAACTCGTTAAAATTAGCATTGGCCGTAATTAAAAACATGCTGGGGGAAAAAGACCCTGAGAAGAACCAGACTCTTGGAAAGCTCCTGACGTCGATAGATGTTGAAATGGAAACGAAGCTTGCTAATTGATTTCAGTAATTGCTGGGTTCCGACGCCCTGCAGGAGGTACCACAGCCCGCGGTCAGGTCCCGCAGCCCGGGAACAAAGGGAGGACCTGGGCGGGGGAGCAGGGACACCGCTGGGGCCAGGGCTGCTCCTCCTTCCCTAAACCTGACTGGGATTTCTCTTTCCTGGGGGACAGCTTTGCTCCTGGCTTGCCATGGCCCAGGAGCTTGCTTGGCTGTGGGCATCCCCTCTCCAGAGGTCCTGTGCCACCTGGGAGTGCAGGCTTGGCCCGTGCCACAGCTGGGCCAGGTTTAAACTCCGGGTCACACCCAGGGAAGGGGTGTTCAGGGGCAGGAACCCCAGAGCTGAGCTCAGCCCTGCTGTGGGTTCCTGTGCTCACCACGGGTGATGCTGATGGGCTTGAGGGAAGAAAGGAGGGGAAAGCTGGGGAAAGCTGGGCATTCTGGGCCTGTGCCTGCTGATACTGGGATGGGATGGGTCTGGGATGACCATCCCAGCCTGTTTTCCATCTCTGGAATCGTGATTTGTCAACTAAATGTCATAAATTCCCTCTCAGCCTGCTGCTCTCAGCCTGCTGCTCTCACCCCGTTCCTGAGGATCTCATCCTGCTCCTGAGGGTCAGCACAAGGACGTGTGAGGTGAGGAGCAGTCCCTGAGTCTCCAGCAGTGCCAGGGCTGGCAGGGGTCTGCGGGCAGGGAAGGTGGGAGCGCTGCTGGTGCTGGTGCAGGTGGCAGTGCAGACACAGGGTGGAGAGCCAAGGAGCACAGCTGGGAGCACAGCTGGGAGCACATCTGGGAGCACATCTGGGAGCACACCTGGGAGCACACCTGGGAGCACAGCTGGGAGCACAGCTGGGAGCACAGCTGGGAGCACACCTGGGAGCACATCTGGGAGCACAGCTGGGAGCACACCTGGGAGCACACCTGGGAGCACAGCTGGGAGCACACCTGGGAGCACACCTGGGAGCACATCTGGGAGCACACCTGGGAGCACACCTGGGAGCACATCTCTGCTCCCTCCTGAGGCCTCCAGGGACAGGGAGCATGGCAGATCAGCTCTGTCAGCAGGTGCATGCAGAGTGTCACTGCTAAAGTAACACAGTATTTGTACCTGCATGAGGAGTTTCTCTGCTGGGTAATGGAGCATTTTTCCGTTTCTTCTGGAAAATACACTTTACTTTTACAAAAATTGCCCCCTGAAGCACCAGCAGCAACCTTTCCTCAAAATAAGCACCATTGTGGCTTGAACACTCCCTCAGGCTCTCCTGCATTCCGGCTTCAGGTGAACAAACAGCCCGAGTGGATCCCTCCTTTTGGGGTGAACAGCTTGGACTCGGTGCTCCTGGAGGTCTTTTCCAGCCTCAGAGACTCTGGGATCCTCTGACTTCTCCCCACAGCACAGGAAGGGCATTCCAGGGCTCCTGGGGTCCAGGCCAGGGCTGGTGCTGAGCAAACTTTGCCCAGACCTTGTAGAAAACTGAGTGATGGAAATGAAAAATAAGAATTAACTGTTGGGTGGTGTGTGCCTGTCTGGGTAATTCATTGTTTAACTGGAGATTCCTGGGGCAATGAAGTTTTTTAATGGAAAATGATTCACCTAGAGCTGGCAGATTGCAGGAATCCAGAGTGGTGAGAGTGATGTTGCTGCCTTTACGTGGTTTGCACTGCATTTACACAAAACTTCTTAGTATGTTATAAATCTAAACAAATTCCCTTTATTAGTGCATCAGGACTGTGGGATTGCAAACAATGGGTGAAGATACTGAAGGGAATGTTTGGATTTTCTACGTTGGAAAGACATTGTGTGACCCACTCAAGGTAGAGAGGGGCTGCTGTTTCACGTTTCAGCCGTGGTAGGAGGTTTGATATAAAAACAGGTGAATTAAGCTTCAAAAGCCTCCAATCAGATAAAATGCGGAACAGATTAAGTGCAGTAGACTGGCACTGTTTATTAGAAAATGGCCTATGAAGGAAAATTGGCTAAACTTTAAAGAGGTGCTGGAGTTGGCTCGGGGGGGAGTGAATATAACTTTACATAAAACTAAACATAAAACTTTAAGCCCAATGTGGATGAGTGATAAGTTGTTAAAGTTAATTGTGAGTGAAAATAGAGCTCCAAAGCGTGCAGGGAGCAGGGCAGTCCGGGGCTGGGGGGGTTGGAGGGACAAAGCTGCTACACAAATGGAGCATCTGAGGGGCAGAGTGGAGAGGGAGCAGCTCAGGCCATTAAGCTCCAGAATATTCTGGTGAGTAAAGACGTGGAGTGAGGCAGAGGGACGGCTCTGGGGATACTTGGTGTCCTAGGAAAAGAACCCTAACAGCTCCCTAGGGACCCAGTTCCATTTAATGCTGTGCCACGACAGGGTGCAACTCTTCCAAGGAATTCTAAGCTGCCTAAACTCGGTTATTTGGTGCATATAGAGACTGCTAGTGTTTCATAGTAATTATTGTATCATAATATTCCTGTAACTGTCCCAAGGGTGGCTGTGTGGTTGTAAATCCTGTGCTGGGACTGTGCAGGGATGTGTGTGGAGAACGGGGCCGTGCAGGGGGTGTGGTTCTGTGTCTCCAGGAGATGGATATGGGCCATAAAAAGGCCTCTGTGTAAAATATACCCTGTAGGAGATGGTTCTTATTTTTCATTTCTATCGCAGACGTGACTGGTACATCCCATAATGCGCCGTTAGGGTGGAGCACCCATGGAGAATACACAGATGTAACACCTACAGAATGCACACCTATGGAATATCCATGGAATACACGCAGCTGTAACACCCAGAGGGAGCTGGACCAGCTCCAGGGGTGCCCCACGGGGATCTCAGGAGGTTTAACCAGGCCAGGCTGGTGCTGCCCTGGGTGGGGACAGCCCCGGGTCAGCCCAGGCTGGGAGGAGAAGCTGGAGCAGCCCCCGAGGGGCCCTGGGGGTGCTGGGGGTGAGAGCTGGACCTGCCCTGACCCGGAGCCCCCTGCCCTGGGCTGAGCCCCAGCGTGGGCAGCAGGGGAGGGGGATTCTGCCCCTGTGCCCCCCCAGCTCAGACCCCACCTGCAGAGCTGCCCCAGCCCCGGGCCCAGCACAGGGAGCACCTGGAGCTGCTGGAGCCAGGCCAGAGGAGGCTCCAGGGTGAGCAGAGGGATGGAGCAGCTCTGCTGGGAGGAGAGGCTGGGAGAGCTGGGATTGTTCACCTGGAGAGGAGAAGCTCTGGGGGGACCTCAGTGTGGCCTTGCAGGGCCTGAAGGAGCTGCAGGAAACATGGAGAGAGATGATTTCCAGGGGATGGAGGGACAGGACACAGGGAATGGCTTCAAACTGCCAGAGGGCAGGGATGGATGGGATATTGGGAAGGAATTGTTCCCTGGGAGGGTGGGCAGGCCCTGGCACAGGGTGCCCAGAGCAGCTGTGGCTGCCCTGGATCCCTGGCAGTGCCCAAGGCCAGGCTGGACACTGGGGCTGGGAGCAGCCTGGGACAGTGGGAGCTGTCCCTGCCCATGGCGAGGAGTACAAGATGATCTTTAAGGTCCCTTCCAACCCAAACCATTTATAAACCAATGTGGTTTATACAACGCTATCATTTATTTTACAGTGACATTTTTCTTTTCTCAGTCCTTTCCCATCTTATGCTAGAAATATATAATTGATAAAAGGATCCCAAATCACTAATCAATAGTTGTTTTTCCTTGAATTTAAGACTCAGTTTGTTGGACTCCTGTATTATACTCAGAGCAGTGTGGGATTTTGATGTTAGGAGAGGCATAGCCAGTGCCCAGAGCACACCATGAGCCACAGAGCTCCTCCTCATACCAACACTGCATTGAAATACCCATGGACATTGATTCCCTTGCTCTCTTTTCTTTGATAAGCCTTTGCTGCTATCACCTCCTGTGCCCTGCAGGAATGCCTTCCTTGGAGGGTTGCCCCGACCCAGGAGCAGCACCTTGCACTTGTTCTTGTTTAACCTCCTGAAATTCCCATTCTGGGCTTTCCCGGGTTCCTCCGCATGGCCCCGTCCTTCAGGTGTGGCAGCCCCACCACCCAGCTTGTAATTCCAGAGGGGATCACAGTCTGCTTCCACCCTGACAATCATCTGCTCTGATGTTCTTCACAGAATTCAGGAACTGGTTGTCATTTTCTGAGCTCTGAGCAGCGTGGCTCTTTTGGGGCTGGGCTGGCTGGGTGGGAGGTGCTGGAGCAGAGCCTCTGTCCAGGGCAGTGCTGGGGTCAGCTGGAGCTGCAGGCTCCTGGCAGAGCCAGTTTATAACCTCCAGGAGTGGCAGGATGATTTTATGGAACACTTGAAGGACAGAGGTCATAAAATGAACCATCTTCACCTCCCAACTCACAGCTTCTTCCTTCTTAATTAGACACGGAATCACCAACTTTGCAGAGCAGTTAATAACGCTGAGCAGTTGCCATGGGAAACCAGACATCCTCCAAAGGCTGCAGCTACACAGAGCTGCCAAACACAGACCTGGCTGACATTAAAAGGTGCTTTGGCCAAGTTTCTGCAGCATTACAGAAATGAGGAAAATCAAACAGACATCTTAAGTGAGGTTCCAGAAGGAGGAAGATGCTAAAACAACTGGAAGAAAACACATTTTTAATAGCAGTTTTTTCAAGAAATGTAGATAGAAAATAGATGGAACATCATATTAATTCATTGCATTTTTCCTACTACTATGTGATACTTTTTCAGCCTTTTCTACTTCTGCTGTGTGTTTTATAATTCTTCCAGAACCAGGACTCCTTGTTGATGTGACTCAGTTTGCTGTTTGTACAAAGCAGTAGCACAGAATTCCTGCTGGTTTTTTCATTTATTGTACAGCTCGAGCAGAGGGGCCTGGCAGTAGTCTGAGCACAGATGTGCCAGGGAGGGGGTGGCTTTGAGGGCACACACCAAGCTTTGGGGTTTTTTGGGGTTGTTTTCCTTTTGTTTATGTGTGGAGGTTTTTCGAGGAGAGTGGGGTGCTGTGGTAGTTTTTCCAACTGGAGAACCTTCTCTCTTTGTGCAATTTTCTTTGCTGTTTCCACTAATGTGTAAGATAAGATTAAATGACTTCCCAAATTCCTTATGTCCAGTCCTTTGCTGTGGAAGTTACACACAGCAGCATCCTCTACTTGAAATCATCAGGCCTTGCCTTAAAATAAATTGTTTGAGGGTTTTTTTATACCTCCTGTTCTATTACACCACCTTTAGCACAACAGCTTTGTAAAAGCAGAGCCAAATGTAACAATTAATCTGGATTTTAGCTGTATTTGTTTCAGCCGTGCCCTGTCCCTGAGGCTCTTTGCCACACCTGCTAGGACAGCAGGACAGTGGGGACAGATTTCCTGCTGGCTGGTGCAGGAGCTTTCACCTCCAGCACGTGCCTGCTGTGGATGGCCAGCTCTAGCTGGCTCTCATCACAAAATGAGGAAGCACCCCGCAGGTTTTCCCACATCCTAAGTGACTCCTGGTGTCCTGCTCAAGCTGTCTGTTGTCCCAGGAGGGTTTGATTTGCTGCTGCCCTACAGAGCAGGGGTGTCCGCAGGGCATTCCCGAAGGATGACACTCTGCCTGTCAGGGGAAGCCGTGCCCTGCCCTGCTCTGAGCCCCTCTGCCCTGGCAGGAGGCAGCAGCAGCAGCAGGATGCTCGGGATCCAGGGCTGTGGGAGCCGGGGCTGTGCTGAGGGGCAGCTCTGCTCTTTTCCCTCCACCTTCATCCCTGCTCCTTTCCCTTGGCCTCCTCCTGCCCGGCTTTGCCATCCCAGTTCCCTGCCTGGCCAGGAGGTGCCCTGGGTGCTTCTCCCTGCCCACCTGGCTCTGTGAGCTCACCCTCTGCCCTGGGTGCTGTTCCCTGCCCACCTGGCTCTGTGAGCTCACCCTCTGCCCTGGGTGCTGTTCCCTGCCCACCTGGCTCTGTGAGCTCACCCTCTGCCCTGGGTGCTTCTCCCTGCCCATCTGGCCCTGTGAGCTCACCCTCTGCCCTGGGTGCTGTTCCCTGCCCACCTGGCTCTGTGAGCTCACCCTCTGCCATGTGCCTCTGCCGACACCCTTGCGCTTCGTGCCAGGCCGTGCCATTCCCTGTTCTCCTCAGCTGGCTGGTTCCGTGCCTTTCCCCCCGGATGATAGATGGGGGAGCAGGAATGAGAGCATCTGGCGGGGCCCGCGCGTGCCCCGCGCCCTGCCAGGATTTGTGATGTGTCGGGGGGGTCCAGCTGCAGGGGCTGAGCTCACGCCTGGCCCACGGCCAGGGCACGGCCCCGAGCAATCCAAGCAGGTGTCGGGGACAGGTTTGCAGTGCCAGGGGCCTGGGGGTGTGTTTGGTTTCTGCGCCGGGGCTGTGAGGGGATGAAGCACCGTGGGGTGTGCGGGGTTCAGAGCCGTGCGAGGGTTTGGCGCTGGCACAGAGCAGCCCGTGCTGCTCTGACAGCAAAGAGCTCTGGCCAGCAAGCCACGTGGTGCCTCTGCTCTTCCACGGTGAAAGAAGGGCTTAACTCAGCCTCGCTTGGTGGAAAAGTCCTCATCTGGTAATGGTGGTTAATTTATTGTCCAGTTTGCCTAAATTAACTTCATCTCACCAACACAAACCAGAGCAATCCTTTCAACAAAGCCCGCAGGAAGCACTGGCGTTCACTCATGGAAACTCCTCTCATCCCGCTGGATTTGAAGGTGCTGTGATGTGACAGGTGGTTTTTTACGTCCCCCAGGTCCCTCCCTGCAGAGTTGCCCCAGCAGGTCCCCCCAGCCCGCGCTCCCTGTCCGGGCTGTGCTGACCCCAGCCTGAACCCCGTGGCCAGGGCTCCCTGGGAGGTTCGGGTCTCAGCCCTCCCTCGAGGGAGGTGTCTGCTCTACAAAATACCCTTTTCTCCCTGTTTGAGCAGTTATGGAGCCATTCACTCCACACTCAGCCCTGTGTAAGCCCTGTCAGTAGCTGAAGCTCAGTTCTAGCAGGATTACAGAAGTAACTGAGGCTCCTTCATCCCTGGCACAAATCCTTGTCTTGGCTGAGGTCTGTGGGAATCCTTTCTATGCAGGAAGAATCTGTTCTGTTGGCACAGACTGAGGGGACAGAGTGCAGAGAGGACTCTGACCTCATGGCATGATATCCCAGGAGATCACCTTTCTTCTCTTCTGTGCCTTGAAATGGTTGGAGCTTTTATCCTTCTGGGTGATTTTGCCCATTTCCTCAGACAGCACGGCTTGAGTTGGTGGGGGGCAAATGAAACAGGAACTAAGAGCTGGGGTGAAATTCAGCAAATAACTTCTTAGTCCACCGAGATGAGCATGGTCCCAAAGGAATCATTTCCTTATGAGAAGTGGGAGATATTTTTCCAGTCCAATGCTTTGCTAAAAAACCTGTTTTTAAAATACTCCAAAGAGCTGTTTTTGCACTTTTCCTTATGCAGTTGTATTTACCTGTTGCTCATGTGTGTAAATGTTCAGTTACCCAGCTAAGAAGCTGATTTTTCATGGAAAACCTCTCCTTTTCAGTCTCAGCTCTTAGAAGCAGAGGAGTCAGGGGCCATGCTGGGGCAGCCCCTTGCCACTGGTGTTTTCTGCCCCTGCTGGGGTCAGATTTTCACTCTGTGCTGGCTGAGGGGCAGCTCTGGGCTGTGTTTGGTGCCAGTGTTTGCAGGGCTGCCCCAGCCCACTCCGGGAAGGTTTTGGTGCAGGCACAGGTCAGGGGCCCAGGGCACTGAGCTCGTTTCACCCCAGCTCAGGTGCCCCGGAGCTGCCCCCTCCTCCCGAGGCTGCTGGGCTCTGGGAGCTGCGGAAGAGCCCAGCAGAAATGAATCCATCTCTGACAGGGCTGGATCCAGCCCAGGCCCAGTTGGCTGCGTGGTTTTTTTGGCAAAGGCTCCTTTCCCATCCCTATCCATTCTTACATTGTGAGCTTCCCCCATTCAAGTGTTTTGATCTCGCTGAAATGTTTCAGTTCAATATTTCTTTTGCAATGCCATTTTCTGATAATCAGTATGCTCCCCTGGAAATATTGGATCATGCCTAAAATACATTCTCAGCTGGGAAATACAGGCAGAGAAATGTCAACCAGCTTCTCTTCAGAGAGCTCCCATTCAGCGTCCATGATGTCCAAAGCCTTCTTCATTCTCAGAGCAATCTGCTTTGGAAATTGGAGACTCCATCTCCATCGTCACCTGAGCATCCCCACAGCTTTGGAGTTTTCTCTGTCCCTCTGCCTGTGCTCAAATAAAAGCTAAGCAATCTGTTAAAATACATAAAGGCATTAAAAATACATCTGCAGATTACCCATGAGGTGTTTGCCATCTGAAAGCTCAGTCTCTATGCACTCAGCAGGTTGTCACACAAACTGGGAGCTCTGGGATGCTGCTGGAAGTCTTTTCACGTGGAAAAGTCACAATCCCTTCTTGAAGAGATGGGTGTCAGGATGGAGAAGAGAAAGGACAAGGATGTAGAAAAGGTATCAAGCTGAGAAAAGAAGGATGAGAAGGGTCCAGGACAGAAAGCTGGGGAAGAGAGAGGGAGGAGGAAGCTCACTGAAGGTTTGTTGCACTTAGCATTAGGAACTGCTACAGAGCACGCAGGTTGTAGTGATTTTCTAATACTGAGTAATATGTCAGAAGGGCTATTCTGGATTTAGACCAATATATACAGTTTCTTGTCTAAGCAGAACCATATGCTCAAATGAGAGATCATTTTATTTTACTAGGATGGACAGTAAGTAGAAACACATTCCAGATTTCAGGAGGTTTCTTCCCCCCGTGGCAGCCACGGTGCTGCTTGTGCTTAGTCTATGGTTTTTCAACTGTTTGATAAGTGCCTGTTGCTTTACAGGATCCAAATCCCCCCCATCCCGGTGTCTGCTGAGCTGTGACTAATGACTGTGTCAGACAGCTCGTTCAGCAGGTCACCCTGCCTGGAGCTGGTAATTGTTGGTAATAAAACAACTCAAACTGATACGCACAATATGCAGCGCTGTACAGTGGAGACGGAGCTCTTGTGTCCGTCCCTCAGTTGAGACTTAATGTTCTGTGTTCGGAGACTGACCTCATCCAAATCCTTTCTGACAGCCCAGAAAGCAGGAAAAAAACCCCAGCCTCTCTGTGGAATGTGCAAGCTGGTGTTTGATGCACGAGCCCGGGCACTGCAGGCTGAGCCACCAAAAGCAGGCCGAGGTTTCCATGATGTGACACTGGTGAGCAGTGCCACCCTCCCCGCACAGCCCCGCTGGCTCGGGGGTGTCCCTGTGCCTCAGGGTCCCCACAGCTCCTGCCTTGGTGCTGAACCATGCCTGGGGCTAACGAGAGGTTTTTGGCCTGATCCAGGCTTGGGATGGGCCCTCTGGCTCCTCCTCTGGGATCTCCTGGGTCTCCCCAAGGAGAACAAGGACTTGGCGCTTGTGGAGCTCGCTCGGCTTCCAGGGGCAGGAGATGCTGTGCCCAGGGCTGCTCCTGCCTTCCTGCAGGAAGGATCCTGTGGATTCTCCAGCAGGAGCTGCAGTGCTCACACCCAGGGGCTCTGCTCAGCCAGTCTGGGGCACCTACCAACACTTTCTATGGAGGGATGGTGTCCTAGGGTGGACCGGCAACAAAGCAAATGGCTTAGCTGAAAAAAAATCTGCGTTTTATTGGAGGGTCTTGAAAACAAAGGCCTCATCTACCATGTGTGTTGTAAAGTGAATTCCCCACACACACTTGCTGGTCTCTCACAAGCAAGGCTGATGATATAAAAATGGCTTTTAAAGGGATTTGGAATTAAAAAAGAAAAACAAGATAAATCATGGACATATTTGCCTCAGTCAGGAGGACAAGCAGAGCCATCTACAAGGATACTCAGTGTGACACTGGGCTGAGTAAAGCCCAAAGGCACATTAAAGCTCTTTTATAATCTACTGGCTGGGTACCACCTGCTTTAGCTGTTCCCAGCATCTCTGAAGTTATTTGGATGATGTTCTGTGGAGATGTCTGTTTTCCACTGACCTGCTCTGAGGATGATCTCCTCTCACCAGGGGAGATGCAGAAGCCTGGTACTTCCTGATGTCTCTGCACACGAGCAGGGAGTGTCTGTATCTTTTTCTCTTAAGCACATTTGGCTGCTGGTCTCTGACAGCAGAAATATTCCAGAGGTCACTGCAGTAAATTTTTCACTGTCCCATCCTTCAACAGCCTTTCCAGTCCTAACCTCAAGTGCTCAACATCCTGAATGTGGGGGAAAGAGAAGAGTGTTCTGGAGGTGAATTTGTGTTTTAATGTTACACCCACCTTGCTTTGGAAAGGAGATGACAACAGGTTAATTTAGAAGTGCTGCAAACTCATTTCAGCTCTTGATTTGGATTGCCAGGTTACCCCTGCCAGTGCATTGATGTTCGCAACGTTTGTACACGCACATACAGTGGGCATTAATTCTTGCATACAGTGAAACAGAAAAATCAGTGCCAGCACAGCAAAAACTCTCTGAGGATGTGGAGACTCCTCAGTGACCACTATTATGGAATGTTTTTGAGGCTGAAGGGCTAACACGGGGAGCTGTCAGTGCCGAGGGGTGTTCCTGGGAGCTTCTCCACAAGTACCTAACACCCACTTGAGAAGTTAAGTGGTTTTGGAAAATGTGATGTGTTCTGTGGTGTGGGTGAGGGATGGTGCTGAGCAGCTGTAGGACCTGCTCGGGGGCTTGCTGCTTTCCCCTGTGAAGTCACCCTCAATCTGTACCAGTCTGGGGTGCTGTAGCTGAGTCTGTGATATTCAGCTCTGCTCGTGATCCCCTGCATGAGAACACAGCCCGCTCCAGGAGGATCAGGATCCGTGGGAAAACCCATCCAAGTGACACAGGTTCTGAGGGGCAGAGAATTCCAGCGCACTGCTCTGCCCTTTGTGCTGGGGAGGACCTGCCTCTCTTTGTGCCACTGAAACATCATCAAAGCCTGGCAATCCAAGGCACATTCCAGCGGGAACCTTGGGAAACCACAGTGAGGGAAATTCCGAGCTGGTCTGAGGCCTTGGCATCCTGATAAGAGCTGGGGATGTGCTGGGAGCCCCTGTGGGACTTGGCACCCCTGGTACCCACAGCTGGGGATGTGCTGGGAGCCCCTGTGGGACTTGGCACCCCTGGTACCCACAGCTGGGGATGTGCTGGGAGCCCCTGCAGAGACAGACGGGGCTGCTCCCGGGTCCATCCAGCCCCAAACAGAGGCAAACTGTCCCAGGAGCTGTAGGATACCTCAGGAAGTGACTGCTGAGTATTCCAGCAGCACTCCAACCGGTAGGAATACTCTGTTTAAAATGGTCTCAGGGAAGATAAATATTTGTGTGCTATCTTGACGTATGGAGATAAACACAGTGGTTCTACACAAATATTGGTTTGACCTCAGATTATTTCATTAGCAGCAGCATGTGGGGCCCGTTCCATGTCCCTGGAAGCAGCTGCCGCCTGTTGTGAGCATCCCAAGTTTGTTGTATGGCTGCTGTCCAGTGTCTGTCCTGCCTTTGGTTTGGGAGGAGGGGACTCAGACCTTGCTGTCACTTTCCCGTGGCAGGGAATAAACCTTCCATGTGCTTGAGAGGAAACCTCGCTGAGTCAGGGTAGTCAGGGAGATTGACAGCACCACGGAGATGTACATGGTGCCAGTTTAGGTGCCTGTTTCTGTAGCCCACAGCAAATCCAGTGCTCCAGGGTGCACAGACACAGTGATGAGGGACGAACCTGCCTGTGTCAGCCCAGGCAAGGCAGGGACATGGGGCTCACCCCACGGGCTCACAGCTCATCACAGAAGGACCTTAGAGCTCATCTTGTTCCACCCCCTGCCATGGCAGGGACACCTCCCACTGTCCCAGGCTGCTCCCAGCCCCAGTGTCCAGCCTGGCCTTGGACACTGCCAGGGATCCAGGGGCAGCCACAGCTGCTCTGGGCACCCTGGGCCAGGGCCTTACCATCCCATCTATCCCTGCCCTCTGGTAGTTTGAAGCCACTGCCCCTTGTCCTGTCCCATTTCCAGCCAGCACCAGTCCCTGTGGGGTCCCAGTGAAATGTGGGCAGCAGGGGTGGATGTGGTGGAGCCTGTCCTGAGCACGATGGGCCCTCGCAGTGTTGAAAGGGCAGAGGGAGATGTGCTGCCCCTGTTTTGTCCCTCCTCATAAATTACCCCGAGAGATCAGCCCCAGTACCTGGCAGTGGGGCTGTGACCCAGAGTCTGCAGGGGCCAAACTTGATTGAGTCAGCACCGGGAACTGAGTTAACCCACGGAGAATCACAATCTGCATGGAATTAATTCAGCTTAAGCTTTTTCCCCTGGATTTTTATAGTAATACCAGCAGAACGTTGCAGCATTTGGACAGCCATAAAACAGAAATGCTACAGCTTGAAAAATACTTCAGGCTGCTCCTGAGATGAAAGCAAGCCCTGGGAAGCTGGGGAAGTGTCAGGCAAATCCCAGCGTGGCACGGGCTGCTGCAGCACAGAGGGCTGGGGCTGCCCCACACACCCCAAGTGCTGCCCCACGGGTTCCAGAGGCTGCTCAGGATCCTTGGGAGGGAGGATGGATCCGGAGCAGCTGTCCCAGAGCAACAGAGGTGGGGATGGACTGTCCAGAGAGCTCCTCACCACACGGATCAGGGCTCCTTGCAGGGACCCACAGCCTCGGTCCTCGCGTTGTGACCAGGGCAGGAAAAGCAGCGAGGTGCAAATGAGAAATATAAGCTGAGAGCATTATTGATAGGGCAGCTGCAGCCCCTCGCTGCATGAGTCATGTAATCCACAGGCTTTTCAACTGCGCTGCTCGGGCCCGAGGTGCACGGAGGATGGTTTCAATTTCCAAGCAGGGCTTTCTGACCACTCACGCTTTGAAAAGTGAAGCTAATACCTCGGCTCAGGGATGACTGCAAAGCAGAGGTATTCTGCTCCTGGCCCGCTGCCTGCTCGCCCTCTCGGAGCGGAGCTCGTGCACACTGAGGGGAACATCACAGCTCCCCTGCCCGGGAACAGGTCCCTCCTGCTGCTGCCTGGGAGCTGGGGATGCTGCTGCCAGCACCAAACCTGCACCAAACGGGATCAAAGAGCAGGAATCCGGGATAAATTTGCGATTTGGAGTTACACCTGAGTTCTTTTTAATAGGAAAAATCTTCTGACTCGATTTGGGGTCCTGTCCTGGTGAAAACACCCCAAAACCACTCGTTAAAAAAGAGATTAAGCCCGATTTGGAGGCCAAATGCACTTCTTAAGAGATGCTTTGCTGGTGTTTTAACCACGAACATTTACACTGTGAGCATGTTCTCCCAGGACAGTGGATGCTTGATATCCCCTAGTGCCAGGATGTGAGGAGTACTGGAAAGGAGGCCTGCAGGTTTCCCTGCTGGGACACTGCCTGAACAGCAAAGCCCTGGTGCATGTAATAGGAAATGCAGTGAATCACTTGATACTGGGTAAGTTGTGAGTTCTATAAACCACTGGGTTTTCATCAGAGTTACAATTTTGATGTGTTCATATGTTAGTGAGGGCAGGAGAGGCTGCCCTTGGCTCCCTGGCAGTGCCCAAGGCCAGGCTGGACACTGGGGCTGGGAGCAGCCTGGGATAAAGGAAGGTGTCCCTGCCTGTGGCAGGGGTGGGTGGGCTCTAAGGTCCTTCCAACCCAAACCAGTCTGGGATTCTGGGATGATTCTATAGCTCTGCACTCGAGTGTAGGAGGAACCTTTCCAGAAACACCCAGGAATGCCCTGGAAGATGCTTTGCTGAACGTTTGTTCCAGCAGCACTGAGGTGGTAAAGCCGGACAATGCCCGAGTTCTCAGCTGGAACCCAAGGAGCTGTTCTGTAGCTGAGGGTGAGATTCAAGCCCAGTGAGCCCAGTGGTTGTTCAGTTGTGACTGGGGGATGTTTTGTGAGAGCCACAGAAGTTTGGCCCACAGAAGTAGGTTTGGGTTCTTCACAGAAGCACTTTGAAGCTGTAAGGGGAGGGGAGGCACTGGAAAATGTGAGCCTGGAGAATACACACAGGGCAAGTTCTGCCTGTGTATCCTCAAATGAGAAACCAGGAAAATGTATCTTGGAGTGGGGTCTGGAGATTTCAGTCCTGTCTAGGTATAAAACAGCTTAAGGAATGCCATAGACTTCACAGAAGGGCAATGATTTGGGGAATCTACTTTAAAGAAAAGAATAAAGTGCTATAAAACATGCCTTGTTTCAAGAAGGAACTATGGAAATAGAACAAGATTCACAAGTAATTCATCTCAGGCTGTGGACTGGTGCGTATGACTCTGCAGCAAGAACATTAATATCTGTTAAATTCTCCAAATTAGCTTAAACATTCCAGAGAAAGGATGTAATTCTCAGTTGTATAGGGAAGGAATTCACCCTTCCCCCAGCCGTTGTGCTTCCCAGGGACTCGAGAGAAATGCTAATATCGAGTCAACCTATTTTTGTTCGCCCCTTTAGTAATGGGGTCCAGATTGGTGGTGAGTGAGCGCCGGTCCCGCCAGAGGAGCTGCGTGTGAGGGATCAGGGAGGGCTGGTCCCGGGGGTGCTGCTGAGTGCCCGGCCCAGGCTGGCAGCTCCCTCACCGGCTGCACGGAGCTCTGAGCCTCAGCTCTCAGGAGCTTTTTTGGGCCACGGCTCACCTCTCACTGAGGCACAGCTCGTGCTGCAAAATAAGAGAGATGCAGGACTCTACACTGAGTGAGTCTGTGATCTGTCACGACTCCTTTTCTTCACATTTATTAATCACGGTATTGCCAGCCCTAATTAGGGACTTAAAAAATCTTGGGGAAGATTTTAGCTTGTTTTGACCAAGGGGCTGCTGGAAGATGAAGTAAGAGGACAGGTTTGTGTCTGTGACAGAGCACAGTGAGGAGTGGGGGGAGAAGCACCAGGAGAGGCTTTGCAGGAGCCATGAAATGAGTTGAATAAACACATCCGAACCTGTCCCGGGCACCTGGGCTCGCCTTCAGCCCTGAGGTGGTCAGCGGTGCCATCTTGTGTTAAGTGGGGGGTATTTTTGGGAAAAGATGGATACAGATTCTTAAAAGCCCTTGGGACAGGGGTTTGGAAGAGCATTTAAAACCACTGGTGTGAGGTGAGGAGAGCAGTGAAGCCCAAAGGTGTCTGAGGCAGAAAGGCAGGGGATGAGCAGCTGTGACACACAGAACTGATTTGCAGCTGAGACACTCGTGCTCAAGGAGCTTTACCAGGAGATTTTTCATTTAAATGGTGATTTTTTTCATCTTCCTCCAAGGGCAGCAGTGCATGTGATGGATGCCTGTGGGCTTCCCTGAGCACGGTCACGGCTGTCGAGCACCGGCAGGGGCTGCCCAGGGAGGTTTGGAGTGCCCATCCCTGGAAGGGCTGGAGGTGGCACTGAGGGCTCTGGGCTGGGGACAAGGTGGGGATGGGGCCCAGCTGGGACTCAGTGGGGCTTTTCCAGCCTCAGGGATTTTGGGATTCTCTGATTCCACATGGTGATGATTTTGCTGATGCTTCTACTTCCAGTGCTTGACAGAAAAGCAGGAAAACACTGAGGGAAGTGGATGCGAGCCCTGCCCTCCTCACCAGCTTGCACTCAGGGGCTGTCAGGGAGGCTGGGGCTGCCCCAAAGCAGGAGGACTCTCGCGGTTCCCAGTGTGGTTTCAGCCATCCCCGTGCTGGAGCCTTGCCAGGGCAGGCTGGGCAGTGGAGAGGATCTCTGTCCTGCTATTTTCTTTTCTTTCCAGGTTCCTGAGGACTTTTTTCTGAGGTGCTGCTACAGCTGGAACTCTCAGATTTCATTGTTGATGAATTTGCATGTCCTCAGCGATGGGAATTTGAGTACCTGCTCCTTCTAGAAGTCAGATTGTTAATTTGCACACGGGGAAAATACACGTGAAAAGAAAATTGCTTTTCCCACCGTGGGAAAATCTTTAGTGGAAGTCATTTGAGCATCAAAGGTTGTTCTGAGGCTTTTTTGGGCTTTAATAACCAAGATAATTTTCAGTGGAACCAAAGTGGGTTTTTTTGTTGTAGCTGTTGACCAAATTAGAAATACGTCTCTAGGCTGACCTGCCGTTAGTGTTAGGAGACTTTTGACCTCGGAAGCAGATTCCAGAGCTGATGCCCAGGCCCTGCAGTAACTTTCAGCCTGGCAGCTTCCCTGAGGCAAAGCAGCTCAGCCAGGCTCCAGTGCCAGAGGTTTCTGCACTGACATCAATCCAGGCACAAAGGTCTGAGCAGTGAAGCCTGACTGCAGCACGTGAAGAAATCCGTGGAATAAAACCTTGGGGAACACGTTTGACCTCCACATAACCAAGGGGGTCCCTGGGAAATCTGGAAAACACAGGGCCCTGCAGATGACTCGGGGTTTTTGGTTAAGTGGTGTTCTGGCAATGAAAGTTTATAACTGTTCAGGGAAGGCAGCTTAGGCCGTGGAAGAAGTGGGAAAATCACTAAAAGATGCTGGAGGATCTATGGGATTAACATTTCTGAGTGGGGAGGGTTATCCTGGTTGCAGAAGTTTCTCTAGATACAAATGGCGAGGCAGAAAACCAATCTATTGATGGGAGCTGCCTCTCTGGGAGCCCAGCAGGACAGGATGCAGGCAGGGAGTAAAAGGAAGTAAAGAAGTAATTAAACCAAATAATGTTGTCATAAGGAATGATGGGCTTCTGGGAATGACTGGGCTTGGAAAATAAGAGGGGTTTGCTGCTGGCCAAGCAACCGTGACCACTTGTTCTCTCCACATCACTGACATGAAAGGTTTTGTTTCCTATGGCACATTTAATAGAATTCAAGGCCAAATTTTAATTTTGGGGCGCATGGAGATAAATATTTATGGTGTAAGGGATCCACACAGAGGTGCCATAGTATTGGAGACACACAGAACTCCTCTTTGCATGAAACCACGGAGCATCCTCCTCTGGCCTCCCTGGGGGACGTGCTGGAGGCCCAGCCCGGGCAGGCGGCTGCGGGTCCCTCCTGCTCGTGTGGCTGCAGGTGGGGCAGAGCTAAAGCACGAGGCTCCCCACCCACGCCCAGCTCGGTCTGTGCCTCGTGCCCCGGCGAGCCCTTCGGGAAGGAGTGATCCAGCTCAGTGCTGCTCACCCCTCCGCTCCGGAGCTCCAGCTCTGATCCCACAGGGACCTGCTCTCCCGGGCCGGGTGCCAGGCCTGGCTGGGGCCCAGCTGTGACCGGGCTATGGAGGAGCAGCATCCCTTCCCAAACACAAACACCCTCCGGGGAATGCCCGGCTCAGCTGCGCTGGAGATGGGGTTCGGTAACGTCACTCTGGCTGCCGGCCATCCCCGCGGATGATTTATTATTTTCTGCAGGAATCTGCTTTTAAAGCTTCTGCTGTAGTGTTATGGATGATATCACTCAGTGCTCAGCACCGACAGGACCCGTCTCAGCCTCTGACTGCGTGCAGAGGTACGGTCCTGGCAAAAACACTTATGTCCTCCCTGTTTATTGGTGAGGATTTGGAGCTCGTACCTCTCCCTGCTGGGTTGCAAAAGTAGAATTTGGAGTTATTACTGTGTGCTCTCCTTTTCCTGAGTGTATCTGGCAGGGGGGATCCAGCCATTTTTATGTTTATTAAAAGCTGTTGGTGATTGCAAGAACTGTGGAAGGATAAAAGATGAGTATTAGAGAGCCGAGGGGTACCCAGGGAAGCCACCCTTCCCTCAGGGGGGTGTAGGGCAAAAGGGACTGGCTCTGTCTCTGGGGGTACTGGCTGTGCCCCAGTGCAGACACTGCTGTGTCTGGAAACAAAGGTGCTCTCTGAGCCTTGGGATGATGAACGTTACATAAAAACAAGACTTTTTTGGGTCCTGTGCTCAATGCACGTTGATCTCAGTGTGCAGCTTTGGACTCGGCTGCTGTAAGGACATGATTTGAATTTGGAAGCAGTGTTATATTTGATATAAAATACAGAAACTCACTTTATGCAGTGTTTAGCTGCCTCCTAGCCTTTCCAAGCAATAAGAATATTATGATTACAACAGCATGAGCTGCACGATGCAAACTGTAAATCAGTGTAAAGGTGCTGTGGACTAATCTGTTGATTTCCAGATGGGAACAAAATTGTATCGTCAGAGAGCATCTTCCTACTGGTGTAATTCCAGGCACAGTGCTGTTTTCCATAATGTAATGATGATAACTGATGGTTTAAAATTGACACAGTCAATTTCTTTGGCAGCCATGCTTTTGGCAGCCAGCTTGACAGTATGAAGGGCTGACACAAAATCGGGCAGAGAGATCCTGTCCTGCTCCCAGGTCTGATAGCAGCCCAGGGTCTCAGTGCTGGTTAGTCAACTCCTTTGGCACAGCATCCCCTAGCTCTGTACTCCAGCCAGGTGTGCCACATGACAGGCTCAGACTGAGTTGCATCCCCAAACTGTGAAACCCTCCAGCAGCAGGTTCTGCCTGCTGAGTGCCTGGGGCAGTGTGCTGCTGTTGTGGCTCCAGCCTGTGTCCCTGGCGTGTCTGCAGGCTCCCAGCAGGAAGGCAAGGTGACCCTTCAGTGGATGTTCATGTCTGGGAGAAATGCAGGTCCCAGTCCAGCAGTTGTTCTGCTGGTGTCGGATGCCATTCACTTCCTCTTTTGCTTCATGCCCAGAGATTTGTGGGGGATCTTGCAGCAGGGGCAGAGCTCATACTGAGCCTCTCAAACCCACACACCAGCACTGCTGCCCCTCCGGGCACTGGGGGCTCTGCTTTCACTTTCCCTCTTAAAACTGCTTCCACGGAAAGCCCTGGAGCAGCGCTGGGAATTCCAGTGCAATGGAAAATGACCCCCAAGCTGCCCCATGACCGTTCCCTCGGTGTGGCAGCGCTCTCCTGGGGCTGCCCTGTGCCCTGCACACGCCTGAGCCCAGCTCCTGGCAGGGAATGCTGCGAGCCACAGCCCGTGCCAGCTCCCAGATCCAAACGTTTTCATGCGGGGAACCCCTTTGTGTTACTCATCTGGTTGTCAAACAGGACCTGGCTGCGGGCCTGGGCCTGGCACCAGATGAAAAATGTGCACTTTAAACATTTCATACTGACACTGATGGGAATGGGCAACTCCTCAGCACATTTTCTCAGCGTTTTTAAACAATAAATGTCAACTTAGGGGCAAAGCGAGGCAGATTTCAGATTAAAGGGACGGGGTTTGCTTAATGTTTATAAATCCCTTGGGCCCAACCTCCTCCATGTTCCTCAGCACAACGAACACGGAAAGGCTGCGTCGAACGCAAGGGGCACTTCTGTCAACACAACTTTCCTTTAATAGTGTGATAGAAAGATTTCCAAAATAGATTCTTATGATGGATTCAGGACTTGGCATGCCAGGGAGAATCTAGTATTCTCCCCAGCAAAGCTAAAGGTTTGTGTGAGAAGACCAATAATGCCAGGCAAAAGAAGCTTTCATCCCCAAGAGAGCTAAAATATTCCTGTGCTTATTTTTCACCCTTAATTGCTTTTCCTGTCTTCGTGTAATCTGTAGTGCTGAAGCTTGTCAGCACCTATAGCCTTTACTTCAGGACTGATGTCTTGGGAACAGGAATAAAAGCAATTTCCATGTGGTGTCTCCCTGTCACGGCTGCTCCCTGGAGCCCACTGACTTTTCTTTCAAAAGACCCAATTCTGTGCCCATATAAATGGAACAAAACTTAACTGGAGTCAGGAGCTTTATGTTCCTTAACACCAAGGCTGAGGCTTCTGTCACGGAGCCTGATGTTCTGTCACTTGCAATAAAATCTTCCAGATTCTGTTGGGTCTCTCATTTTCCAAAGAAGAAATGTCTCAGAAAGAATGATTGCCTCGGAGCGCTTGCCTTGATTTAGACTTAGTAGGATCTTAAGGCTACTTCAGGATGTAAATTGTCGAGTTTACAGCTGAAGGGAGAAATTGTTCTGAGGAAGAAAATGAACCTTCTATTTGGAAAATTAGTTCTCAGAAAAAAGCATTGCTCATAGTTTTTTTTCCAAGTGAAGTGATTTCTTGAAACACCCCATGTGTGCTTTCCATCGTGTCAGCTGGCACTGCCCCACACCAGACAAGTTTCTCAGGAGGCTTCCAAGAAGCTTTGCTGCACCATCTCTTGGACAGGGCTGTAGAGCCAGGTTTGCTCGGCCCAAGTGGGACCTTTAGGCTTTCATTTTTCCAGGGTTTGGTTCCCTCTCTTGTCCTTAGCAGAAGTTTTGTGGTAGCTCGCAGTGGAGGGGATTTTCCACCTTGTGCCACGTGCGGTTTCTGAAATGAAAAGCTGTGAGCTTCAGTTCCGGAGAGCTCAGCTCAGCATCACCAGCAGTGCCTGAGTCAGCCACCACTCTCTTCAGGATTGATGTCCACACCTTTCCCTTCGTTTTTTTGTCATTTCACTAAGAATGAACCACTCCAGCTTACTGATGCTGATCACAACTACAGGAAGATTTTTTCTCTTATTGGAGAGAGAGAACATAACCCCTGGAAAGCCTGTGAGATGCTGGTGCCAGACAATGCATTCTCCTAATGCTCATGTAATGTATAACCAGACCTCTGAATATTTGTTACAGACCATTTGTGAGTAGTGAGGTGAGGACATTTTGCATTTGGGCAGTCAGAAGTTTTAGAAAGGTGCTGCAAGGGAAGATGTCAACAAAAGCTGCTGCAAAGCTGTGCTTTCACTTCACAGGGCTTTGAGGAGATGGATTCTTGGGTCTGGTTCATGTGGGCTCATTTCTCTGACTCAAATTCACTTTCAATTCGGGCATCAAAGGGATTTTCAAATTCTAGGTCAAACTTATTAAAAACCCGGAATCTCACCTGGCTTCAGCTCTGTAAATCACAAGAAAGAGTAAATCTGCTGCTCTGCTTTGGATACCAACCCACAAATCACAGGCTGGGGGTATTTGAAGCTTGGCCCAGAACCTCTCTGTCCAAGAGTCAGTTGTTGCTCCAAAAGTTCACGACTTTGCTCTGAGCAAGCTCACGGATGTGGAGAGGTTCAGTGGCACATGGAACACGTCAGATTTTGGGGAGATTGCAAACACAGCACCCAGCTTTTGGATTTGGGATTTTATTAACAGAAAGCTGCATCTCTGAGACCAAGCCCAGCTTCCTGATTAAAGACTTTTCCAGAGGTAAAAACCCCAAACATCCCTTTCCTGTCTCTCTGGGGAAGCAGGGCAGCACGGGGACCTCTCTCCCTGCTCCCCACCCGCTCCTCCCAGAGGAACGGGGGCTTTCCCGGAATTCCTGCCTGCCTGTGGTTCCTTGGCCAGTCCTGCAAAAATGTATTTTTTATTGAATGTTATTCTAACCATAAAACTTTTAAGCTGTTCAAATACTTTCCTTTGTACCGTAGACATCTGAGACTACGAGACATTAACAAGTAAATGTACTTTTTTCTCGACTGCTTCAATCTGCTGAGGAGTTTTCTTTGGACTGATCTGCCCTTGCCTTGTAGCAGAGGAAACAAGACTGAGATCTGATATCGGATCTCCTCGGTAGCTCTGTCCCCAGATTGGAGATATAGGTGTGTTTTACTTTGAATTTAAAAAGGGACTTTATTCCTTGGCAACTCATTTGCTCACTCAAGATCCAGAGCTGTTCAAGGCCAAGAGATACCATTCTGATTCTCTTTGAATCCTCTATCAAGCCTGTAAGCCTTGCAGGAGCAGAGCACATATTTTAGTAAGACTCAGCTGAAAGATTTCAGAAGATGGAATTCAGTCTTTTCCATAGTTATTTTATAATTAATATAATGAGCGCTTTGACTCCTGCCACCTCATGTCTGCACTCAAGCCACTAGAGCTGACTTTATATTCACTATATTTTTATTATTTTTATAATGTAACTGGGCCAGGAGTGAACTGTTGTGAGCCCCTCTCCATCATGTATGGAGTAAGATAAGGAGATAAGGGATGACCCCAGAGGGCACCTACATTTTAACCCCTGGCAGGGCAGCTGCAGTCGTTGTCCCCTGCTCTGCTGGGCAGGGTGGCTGGAGGTGAGGCTGTGGGCCTGGGTCTGTTATTGATATTTTTGTGTCTCTAGATGTGCTGTAGTGCTGCCTTACTATCAAAGGAAGGAAGGTGGATTCTTTGTGCATGAGCTGATTTCTTTAGACTTTAATATAAAAGGGTTCTCCACTGTTCATAGACAACAAAATCTTTAACTCTTACCCCAGTGAAAATGGAACATGTGTGCATTTAATGCCCAAGCACTTAAATCATGTTACACAAATGAAATATGGGAACAGATCAAATCAAAATACGGTTTTTATGTTATGCTGACTGCACTGAACTTCAGAGCCTGTTCTTGAAAAAACATCATAAATTGCTGACACCCATCACAGGATCCCAGAAGGGTTTGGGTTGGATGGGACCAGGTGAGAGAACTTCAGCAGACGCTGCACACAGTGGTCAGTGGTGGCCACTGGCTTTTCTCAAACACAGGACAGGTTTAACCATGAAGGCCAATTTTTCCTCCAGGAGAACTGCAAGTAGAGCTCTAAAGTTACACCTCAGGGGCCTTCACAGTGTTAGATTCTCATTATTTTTTATTCAACAGAGGTTTTTTCATACGTTGTGTAGGAAGTTCAGTGTGTTTAACACCTGATTCACTCTGTGTAACACCTGATAATTTGCAGATGACTTTTTTGCCATCTCTCCAAAGGGAAGGGCTTGAATTTTTGAATTTTTTACCAGCCATTTACTCACTCAAGTGCTACCATAACAGGGAGAAACTATTGCTTCCCTTTGATCCAGGATGGTGCTGTGTAAAGTTTGTTTACAACACTCTTTAATTTCAAGCCCTACAGTGGATAGGTTATGTTACCACATAACCCCAACACAGATCTTGACACGTAACCCTCTAATTATTTTTCATGCCACAATGTTAATATTTACCAGGTAGAGTCAACCTCCAAACCTCAGAGCGCGGTTTGCATTGTTGGTGGTAGGAGTTATATACCCGCTAAATAAAAATGTTAACCTGGCACTAATGTAATTAGATAAACAGATCTCACCTCCGTAGGTGCAGAAATGTTCCCGAATCCCCTCAGGCGAGGCCGAGCTCCCGCGGCCCTCACCTCACGCAGGCCTCCGTGGCTGTGGGAGCCCCGGGCCTGCCGCGTCCCCAGCACCGATCCTCTGTGCTCAGGCTCCCCCTGATGGAAACCAAAAACACCAAACCGCGCTTTCCCCCCTCCCGGCTCGGGCAGGGCTCGGAGCTGGTTCCCCTGAAACCCCTTTTTGTGTTTTCACACCCGGCCTTTGGAATGCGGGGGATTTGAGGCCCGGGCTGCTGCTCCGCGGGACCCGCGGGGGTGACTGGCGGCTTGTGCGCGTTCCTGCTCGGCCTGGCCGGAGCTGCTCTGGCACCGGGAGCGCCCTGTGGCACCTGCCAGGAGGGACAGGAGATCTCTGCCTAGAGAGAGGCCCGAGGTGTCACAGTGAGAGGTGTGGCACCTGCCGGGGAGGGACAGGAGATCTCTGCCTAGAGAGAGGCCCGAGGTGTCACAGTGAGAGCTGTGGCACCTGCCAGGGAGGGACAGGAGATCTCTGCCTAGAGAGAGGCCCTGAGGTGTCACAGTGAGAGCTGCACAGACACCCCAGCAATCCCACCCTGGGCATCCCTGGAGCTCTGGCAGCCTCGGGGCCGTGCCCATTCCCTGGGGAGCCTGGGCAGTGCCCAGCACCCTCTGGGGGAAGAGCCTTTCCCTGATCTCA
>VYXC01007458.1:193744-227871 GCA_013397175.1 Platysteira castanea | reverse complement strand
GAGCCTGGGCAGTGCCCAGCACCCTCTGGGGGAAGAGCCTTTCCCTGATCTCCATCCCAAACCTCCCTGACCCAGCTCCAGTCGCTCCCTGGGTCACCTTGCTGGTCTCAGAGCTGCCCCTCTGGAGGATGCTGATGACCACAATGAGGTCTCCCCTCAGACTCCTCTGCTCCAGCTGAGCAAGCCAAGTCCCCTCAGCAGCTCATCTCCAGACCCTTCCCCATCCTCATGTCCATCCTTTAATGGTTTTTTATGTTGTGGCACCCAAACTGGCCCAGCGCTGGAGGTGAGGCTGCCCCAGCCCAGAGTGGAGCGGGACAATCCCTCCCTGGCTGATGCCCCAGGACAGGGATGTCCCTGCTGGCTCCAGGGCACTGCCAACTCACGTTCACCTGGCCATGGACCAGGACCCCCAGGTCCCTTCCTGCAGCAGAGGGGGAGAAAGTGTAATTAATACCAGAGCCAAAATATGGCTCATAGGCACTTGTTTCAGTGCAAGTTTTGGTGGATAATTGCTCATCCCTACTTCTGTGGAAGTTAAAATGACTTTCAGTGCTACCCTCCGGTGTGTGATGGAAGGAGAGAGGCTCCTGCACCAGTGGAATTGTTCCCTTCTCCAAGCAGCGTCTGAAAACCTCCTTGGTGCAGTAAATATGGCCAAGGATGGTTACTGGGGGAGGCAGGGAGGCTGCAGGTCTGGGGATCCCCGCACCAGGAGAGGTGTTGGGGCAGTGGCCGTGCCCGGCCGTGCCCGGTGCCCAGCCCAGCAGCAGCCAAGGCAGGCTCATTACGCCTGACATCCTTCCCTCAGCACTGATCATTTTTCCATTTCAACAACGGCTGTTTACAGCAGCTGCTGCCTTATGTTTGGTTTGATCCCGGTCCAGGTTTTGCAAGTGATTAAAATGCTGCTAATAAAGATATTTTAACTAGGATTTGCATGTTGACTTGCCTTTTCCAGCTACGGAGATCTCACCGCCGCTCTCTCCGTGGCTGCCTGGCCACTGCAGGGTGACCCGGTGGCCTCCACCCCAGCCGTGCAGCCCCGGCCAGGCCGTGCCCCCTCCCCGGGAGCAGCAGGGAGGGGTGGGGAGGCTGGATTTTGGAAGGGACCCCGGTGCCCTGCATGTGCATGGTAGGGAGATTATCTTACTCGCATTCCCTGGTGCGTTCCCTCGCTTTACCACAGTCCCGGCCGATTCCTGCTGGAATATTCTAATTGCAGCCATGTGCTCCAGCAGCGAGGGCAGTGACAGATATTTCCAGATAAAGCCGTGCCAGTGGTGAGGGCTCTGGTGCAGCCCCGTGTCCCCACTTACACCAGACCCTGGGCTTATGGAACAAGGAGACTTTCCTGCCTTTTTTTAATAATCCTGTGGCGCAGCAGCCAGCAGGATTGCAGAACCAGTGATGGAGGCTGCGTGGCTCTCACCCCACGCTCCATCACCACCCAAAATCGGGGATTGTGCGCTCACAGGGCCCGGGGGGCAGGCTGGGAGAGAGCCTGGGTACCAGGAGCAGCCCAGCACGGGTTTGGGAGGGTTCGGCAGTGCCAGGGGCTGCCTGGCAGGAGGGAGAGAGCAGCAGAGGGTGCTCTGGCTGCACCAGCGGGCTGGGGCCTGGGCAGAGGGTGCCGAGCATCCCACGAGCCTTCCCTGCTCCCCGGGCCTCCTCACCCCCCTCCGCCCGTGGAAACCCTCCCTTCTGGACTGGGGAAAAAAAGAAGAGAAAAAGAGGGGAAAAAAGAGGTTTTGGGCAAGTGCCGGCGCACAGCGAGGGGCTCGTGGGTTGGCATCTGGACGTGGCCCTGGAGCCAACCAGCTCCCCTGGAGGAGCGCGGGCAGCGCTCCCTGTGACTCAGGCATTTTAAATTCCTGATGCAGAAGAAAGCAGAGCTCGTGGTGGGTTTGTTCAGCCCTTCACTCACACCTGCAGCTCCAGGGTCATGCTACTGGCCTGGCTTGAATGACCCCAGCACACAGTGCCTGCCAGAGAAACCAACTGCTCGCCTGTGCCAGCCCAGGGCACAGGGAAATGAATAAAAATGTAAGGAGAGAGAAAATTCATGACAAATAAAGGTTCAAAACACTGTTTAATGAACACACTGCTGATGTAACTGTTACTGGAAGTTCCTGCTGAAGACTGTGTGGTTTGCCAGACAAAGCCCAGGATTAAGACTGGGTTTCTGTGGCAGATTATCTCTCTTTTTATATCACCTCACATCTCCTTCCTCTCTTCCTTTTTGTCTGTCACACTCAGTTAGCTTGTAAAGCCTTTAACTCTGCTCTGCACATAGCCACAGCCTGCCTGGATGGAGACCTGACTTGAATTATGCCTTGAACTGCTTATACAGTACTAATTACATTAATAATAATTGACTTGACTGGGCTTTGGATCAACCTCTGAAGGAATACATTTGCATCTCATTACTTACCCTGGTGGAGTTGTGCATGTGTTTGCCGAGGCTGGAGGGCCTGTAAGGGGCCCATGCAGGCACCAGAAGCACCCCTGGGCAGTGGTGTGGGGCACAGGTCCAGCCTGTGGGAGAGCTGGAGCACCAGGATGCATTTTTGGGATGCTTTGGATGTCACTCCCGGGAAGGTGCAGGTCCAGCTGATGTGAAACTTGTGAGGCACCCACCCATGAAGGGACCTAGGCAGGTTAAACAGGTTGTTTTCCCCTTTCTCACAGCAGAGGCTTCATCTCCTGAACTCTCGGAATTACAGCTGAAAAAGCTCCAACAGATGTTTTAGGTTTGCTCCATCAGGACTGGGCAGGCCGTGGGCAGCCCGTGGTGTTCTGGGTGCCAGTTAATCCAAGGACAATGACTCCATCAGTCCGGCTGAGGGATTTGCTGATTCAGTGAGTGTTTTGTTGACATGGAATCGTTGGGTCAGATACCCACACCTGAATTTCTTCTGTCTCCCTGAAATACCTAGAGCTCTGAGCTGCCTTGTGGGATTGTGTGACCCCCTGAGTAACCAGTGGAGAAGAAAATACATCTCAAGAGACGCTTTTTCTGATGGACACAGACTGTGGGAATCAAGGTGCTGCTGGGTGTATCCACAGCAGTCAGTCTTGCAGCAGTAATGTCATCTCTGAGTGTCAGGAAAGGCTGGAGGTCTTTGGGGTTTGGTTTGGAGCATGCATGCAAACACTGCTCTTTGATATCCACACTGGTCCAGGGGGAAAACTGCTGGGAAAGAACCTTTGATTTCAGCATTCTGAAGGAAAATATGTATGTCTCAGTTCCCTGGGCAGAGCGAAAGCAGGGAAGCCGAGGCCTGTTAGGAACATGACAGAAGAAGAAATAAGAGAACTAAGAAGGAATGTGAAGAAAGAAATATTTAGCAATTTTTTTTTCCTTCAGTTATACCTGGGAGCTACCTCAAAGCAATGAGAGAGCCCAGGAGGTGTTTAACCCACAGCAGAAGGAAATAACGAGGGACAGTGTTTGTGGGGAACCCCGGGTAACACCGAGCTCCCCAGGCAGGAGTGAAGAACAAGCACACAGGAGTGGAGGTGACAGCAGTGACAAACAGCCTTCTGCGGGATAGGAAGTAAACAAGAACCTAAATGCAACAAATGAGACTTATTTGTCTCTAATGAGTCATGACAAAGAGCACAATTTCCTTTCAGCATTAAAGATCTGGATTTCTACAAAGTTCCTTTTCTCACTCAAATGAGGACACACCAGCTAGGGTCCGATCTGGAAACATTGATCAAAACCTTTACTGAAGGCCTTCTCCTGGCTTTCCTGGGTGCTTCCTGAAGGAATAGTCTAAGCAGTGCCTCAGGCACCCAGGAGACTGGAAAATGTGTGCAATGTGATGCCTATTTTATGTTTAATAAAATGAGATACTTCACTGTTTTAAACCTTGGAATGTTTGTGGCTGTTACTCACTAAAGGAAGGGTGACAAAGCCCATGAGGGTGTCCCAGCTCTGGTTAAGTTGGTGTCTGGAGCTGAGAAGTCAAATTAACAGATTAGCCCTCCTGGGTTAATTAAAAAGCATTTGTTGGTCTGGCCACCTTCTCTCATATCTTGATTTTCAAATTCTCATTAAGCTAATAAAACAGGCTGACATCCTGCCTGCTCCACAGCCAGCAGGAGATACATTAAATCTGTATTTCATTAGCTAACAATATACTGACCTTATCATATGACAGTTTCTGGATATTAATATTTAGCCCCTCTTATCTCTGGTACGTTCTCCTAAGGATCTTGATGTACTTTCAAATAGAATCAGTTTAATCCCACTGTCCTTTTGTGTGCTAAAATTGCATTAACATCCTTGTCACACACATCAAAGAACTGTACACTGGGGAGTGTTCCATAACCCTCAACATTTGTTGCAAAGCATTTTGCAAAATGCAGATTTTAATATCACTGTGACATTCATGGAAATTGAAATCTACTGAAAGATCTAAAAGTTGTTCATTAAGCAAACGCTGTTCAGATAAGTCAAACTACTTCACAGGCAATTATAAACTTGTGCAGAGTTTTTACCAATTATCTTAAGTAAAAACATTATGCTAATGGACTTTTATGCTTGAAATGGTTGAAAGAGAACGGAGTGATTTAACCATATTTTAAAGGTGAAAGATTTTGTCCTGGTCAGTTTCAGTTTCAGCATTCCAGGGTTTCCTGGTTTAAAAAGAGAAATCCCAGGCCTCTGTAACCGCTGCTCCCTTGGCCTGCTCAGGGCTGGGAATGCTGCTTCCTCGTGGAGGAGCCCAGCCTCTGGAGATGGCACCGTGACAAACCCCATGTCCAGCAGGCTGCCCCAGGGAGAGCCAGGGACACCCCGTTTGGGACTGAACGGTATCTTTTCCACACGAGTGGAATTTCAGCTTCCGGACGGAAATCCCGGTGCGGGGTGTGAGGAGCTGTGGAAGGCACTGACTCCGTGGTGCTGTGCTGCCTGCTGAGGGTCCCCCAGCTCAGCCTCTCCTCCTGCTGGGCTTGAATATCCCAGAATCAGCTGAGGTGGGAAAGACCTTTGGGGTCACTGGGTCTGACCTACGGCCTGGCACCACCTCGTCACCCAGACCACGGCACCGAGTGCCACCCCCAGCCTTCCATGGAACACCTCCAGGGACGGTGACTCCAGCACACCCCTGGGCAGCTTCTGGCAGTGCCCAGCCACCCTTTCTGTGGAGAAATTCTTCCTGATGTCCAGCCTGACCCTCCCCTGGCACAGCTTAAGGCTGTGTCCCCTCGTCCTGTCACTGTTGCCTGGGAGTAGAGCCCGACCCCCCAGCTGCCCCTCCTGTCAGGGACTTGTAGGGAGTGATGAAGTCCCTCCTGAGCCTCCTCTTCTCCAGGATAAACAGCCCCAGCTCCCTCAGCTGCTCCTCACAGCACTTGTGTTCCAGACCCCTCACCAGCCCTGTTGCCCTTCTCTGGACACACCCCAGCCCCTCAATGTCCCTCCTAAACGGGAGGCCCAGAACTGGACACAGCACTCGAGGTGTGCCTCAGCAGTGCCAAGTGCAGGGGAAGAGTCACTGCCCTGGTCCTGCTGGCAGGAATATTCCTGATCCAGGAAGAGATGTATTTGCAGTTTGCTCCTTATCCCAGACTGCCTGTGGCCAGGGAGATGATGACTGTACTCTGGCTCCTACTCTGGCTCCCACTCCGTAGTTTATGACCTCTTGTTTTCAGATTTCACAGAGTGCAGCTGAGTGACAGCAAAACACAGACACGGATGCTGCAGGCCAAGCTCCTCACCCTGCAGGGCTGCCAGTGCAGCGACTGCAATCTGTGGTGTTTGTCTGGGGTCTGATGAGAAAATGTAACCCTATAGCCTCTGTGTGCTGATAGGAATTCTCCAGCCTGTGTGGTACGAGGTGAGAGCACAGCCAGTATTTCATGCACTCCTCCAGCAGCGAGTGAGTGAGTGAGTCATTTCCTACCGTCCCTGGGAATTACCCCCTGTGCATTCTGGGCATCTCGTGGTCACTCAGAGGTGAGGACAGGCTGCAGGGGAAGTGCAGAGAGGCTTCAATCCCATCTCCAGCTCGAAGGGGAATATTTTGACAGTGTATTTTATCTCCCTTTCACGAACCAGGCTTTATGGCTGCACTCACCTCATCCTTGGGAATGCCTCTGAGGCTGAATTTGTCAATTGTTTGCTGCAGGAGAGCCCTAGAGAGCATCTCCTTAGCACTCCATCTGCTCCATCCTCAGGGAGAACCTGAGAGCATCCTGCCCTTGAAGTGACCTGGGGCCACCTCGGTGTGGGATGTGCCAGGCCCCTCCTGGGGGCACTCCAGGCCAAGGGATGGGCACTGGGGTGCCCCTGGAGCAGCACCTGAGCGGGGGTGCCCCTGGAGCAGCACCTCCCATGCAGGGACAGCCTTATAAAGTGTTCCCAACATTCAACAGCTGCTGCAATCTCTCTCTTTTGAGAGAGAGCTTTTGAGAGCTGCCACAAGAGCCCTGAGAAAATCATGTCTTCATCTGGAGAGGGTGTGGATAGTCACAGTGTGATCCTTACCACAGAATCCCAGAATGGTCTGGGTTGAAGGGACCTTAAAGACCACCCAGTCCCACCTCCCACTGTCCCAGGCTGCTCCAAGCCCCGTCCAGCCTGGCCTTGGGCACTGCCAGGGATCCAGGGGCAGCCACAGCTGCTCTGGGCACCCTGTGCCAGGGCCTGCCCACCCTCCCAGGGAACAATTTATTCCTAAAAAGAAGGACTGGGAAGAATGACCAGGGGCAGGTATGGGAATGGAAACAAACCTGACAAGGAAGGAGGTTAAGGGTGACTATGTCTTGTTTTAGGATAGAAACACTTCCATCCAGCATCCACCAGCTCCAGGCAGCCTCTTGTGATGTAGGAGCAGGTTCTTTTTGATGAGAGCAGCAGGTAGAGCAGCAGGTTGCCCAGCTGGGACCGCTGCCTTTAGAGGGCCTAATACCAAACTCTTCTTTGGCCCCAAGCAGCAGCTGCCTCCAGCCAGCTGTGGAGCTTCATCCAGCAGAGATGAAATGTGGACATTTCCCTGCCAAGCAAATATCTTCCCCCTGGCAGCCACTAAGCACCTGCCTGTGTCTGCTGCTCCTCCTGGCACAGGAGCACAAGCTGTAAATGACCCTTGACTGCCCTGAGGGAGTGTCCTGCTCCCACTCAGAGCTGAGAGAGAGCACCAGTGAATCCATGCTGGGGTGGCAGGGTGTAGGGGACAGGTCTTGTGTGCCAGAGAGTGGCACAGCTGTGCGGGGTTGGGGCATCCCCAAATCACCCTGGATCCCAGAGAGCTGGGGCTGTGGTGTTCTCTGCTGCCACTGCTGGGCTGTGCTGCAGGAGCAGAGGGGCTGTGGTGCCATGCTGTCCTGGTTTTGGCTAAGCCTTCTGTTTTAGCCTTGGAGTCAGAGATTTTCACACACGTTCATTTTAAATAACAGCCAGTGTTTATTTAACCGTATTTTCTGTTTTTCATTCCTTTTGTGATAAGAGAAAGTTTGATGAGCATCCTTTTTCTGCAGTGGGATTGAGGAGGAAGTGACATGTCCTCCAGTCCCTTGGGGAGTTGAGAACCCTATAAAGTATCAGAACTGTAAATAAAGTCTCTCTTTTTTCCTCTTTCTGATGAACCTAGCAGGTGTGAGAGTGTCCTTTATTGTGCCTTTACCAGCACAGTGTCACAGTGCCACAGATCACCCCAGCAGAGCCCCGGGCAGAACACACCTGATTATCCAGCATTTCCCCTCGCAGCAATCTGTGCAAGGGTTCCTTGGGCAGTGTGGAGACGTGTGACTTGCAGGTACAGAACAATGCAAAATTTGTTCTTACAGTGTAAGTCAATTTCCATGTACAAACCCTCCTCTCCTCGTGCCACACTCTATCAGCCTGGAGCCTCTGGAAATCATGTGCTGCTAGGAGCCTGGGAGAGATTTATGCCACGGGAACAATGGAAGCCTGTTGTTCCGATGAGATGATATACGCTGAACGTTCTCAGACTATATATTTAACCAGAAAAAGTTTCAAAGCTCTGATCTGTGCAATAGAAGACTCATTATGCTGTACAGATTTGTACTCTCCCCAGTCTGATCTGATTGCGCCCCTACATCATCTCCTGCCGTCTGTCAGTGCCTACTGGAGTGCGCGGAGCTTGGGACTAATCCAGGAGGGAGGGAGAACATCCAGGAGGGAGTGTGGGATTTTCTGCTGATTGACTGGAATGCAGCGTGGGGCTGCGTGTGCTGCACTGAGGGGACAGCTTTGGGGAGGGCTTTAGCTCAGCCTGGGAGCTGGGACAGCTTTGGGGAGGGCTTTAGCTCAGCCTGGGAGCTGGGACAGGTTTGGAAAGGGCTTTAGCTCAGCCTGGGAGCTGGGACAGCTTTGGAAAGGGCTTTAACTCAGCCGGGGAGCTGGGACAGGTTTGGAAAGGGCTTTAACTCAGCCGGGGAGCTGTAAGTTGGATAAATGGGAGAAAAAACCCCCATCACTCAGTGTATTTGTTTAAAATATAAATGTCATAAAGGCAGTTGCCTAGGTTGGTGAGAGTTCCAAGTGTCACACGTCAGCCATTCTGTGTCAGTCTGCCCACCTGAAGAAGAAGTTTAGCAGCTCTTACCTACCTCAGGAGCTGCTCCTGACACAGCAAACCCGCGGACATGAAGTACTCCAGCATCCTTGGAAAGAAGCTGCTCATTGGTTTTTCTTTTTAGAAAGGCTTGGCAGCGTCCTGGGACAAGGAGGAATTCTTGGCAGGTGCCTCCCCAGGGCAGCTCAGTGCAGACCTTGTTCCCTTTGGCTGCCCCGTGTACATGAGAGGCTGGATCGGGGCCGCGGGGCTCCCGCGCTGATCGATGGCCATGATGTCACCCCCAGCTGGGACATCTTTTACAGAGCATTGCACTTTCCCTTCCCTCACGCTCCCAGGGCTCCTGTAGTCGTGGCCCAGGCCAGCCATGGGCACGTTTGAGCAGCAGAGAGCTGAGCCTGGCCCGGCAGGGCGGCCGCTCTCCCCAGTCCCATGGCACGAGGAGCTCATCCCAGTGGGCAGCTCCGTCTGAGTCCTGCTCCTGGCAGGCACTGGGACCCGGAGAGCTGCTCTGCTGGGGCACTGGGGCACTGGGGCAGGGCCATGGGTGATGTTCTCGCTCACAAGTAGCTGCACAGGGTCTGCCACCATAGCTCCACATCTGGGGAGCTGTAGGATATCCCGGGAATATGTGGCTGAGACACCCCTGAGCGTTACTCAGGCACTCTAAAAAAGGAGGGCTGTTAATAGATTTAATCAGAAAATGCTTATCGGATTTTAAACATCATTTTTCAAAAAGGAATTTTCCAGATTTGATGGAATTTTACCCTTCAGGTCATCCATTTTGTCAAAATCCACCTGTGCTCCCTTCTTAAATTTGGTTTTGGCCCATCACACATGACAAGACTCAAAAATAAGGGCCATAAATTTTTTTCAGAACCAAGAATATAACTCTTGGTTAATAACTATCTTCAGTACTTAATTTTTCTTCCTCAAAAGCCTGCTGGGAACTAACAGTATTAGGATCACACAGAGAAATTTTAGGTTAGAAAAATCCAGTCTGTGTACATCTAACTGTCATTGTCCACACTGTTTGAAATGAGGAGTAGATCTGAGGACTTTTAGATCCCACTCTTGTCACTATAATCAGAAATAGTTTACAATAAGGTTGTTAAATGTGACTTCCCAGGTTGTTCCCAGGCTGTCAGTTGAAGGGCTGCAGCAGCTTTTCTCTCTCAGTAGTTTTAAATATTTCGAATTAAATTGCCTCGTCTTAGAAGCCAGCATGTGAAGATGGGAGAAGAGGCCTAGTGAACTGAGGAATACTGAGGATAACACGGAGTGGGAAGTGCAGGAGATGGGCTGGCCTCGTTTGCTTCTCTCAAGAGCCGTTTGGAGGCCGAGCTCTGGACAGTTCTTGCTTTCCTGAGCCTGTGTGAATCAGCAGCGTGTTGGGAGCCTTATTTTACAGAAAGGGAAAGCTGGACTTTTCAAGCAGCTCATCTTTCACCCGGGAACGCGAGAAAGGGGCGAGATTCCCAAAAATGCTGGGCAGCCTTTGGAGAGCTGAGCCAGCGAGCCCCGGGCCCGGCGCTCTGACTTCATGTGGATCCTGCTGAAGAGGGGAAATTTGAGCTGAGCTCTGTTGCAAATCTGTCCAACCCAAGCATTTTAAAGATATTTAGGCCTTGTTCCACTCCCTGTTGCAAGACTTAAGTGAGACAGGTTCTAGCTTTCAGTTCCCTTGAAACGGGTGGCAGGTAAACATCGAGGCCTGTTCTAAAGTATCCCCGCTCTGCATCTTCATCAAGGATCTTTAAAACCAGGCTGGAGATTATTTGCCTTAATTCACACAGATTCAGACAATTGCAAGACTATTCCATTTCCCTATAGATAGCCACAGCATAAAATAATGAGATGAGAAATAAAAATAATTAGATGATTCTCTTTAGAAATTCCTTAAAAGTATGCGAATATGGCAAAGGCTGGGGTGTGACCCGTTCTGCTGTGCTTCTGACAGATAACCAAGTCTAACAACTTGTCTTGGCTCTTGGTTCCCCCCTGAAAGCCTGGACTTTTGGGTTGGAAAAGATAATATCCTAACCATATGTCTAATGATTGATTCCTCTGGATGTATGTTCAGCATGTGTAATGCTCTCTTAAGGGAACAAACACGGATGTGGTTGAGTCAGCAGCATGGGAACACTCATTTCATCAGTGTTTTTTAGTCAATATTTACTAATAAGACAAAACAACTTTTTGCTCTGTGGGGAATATAACATTGTATTTCCTAATTTAATAGCTTATGGATAAAATCCTTAGTTAACCCCTCACAGGTTCTCCTCATGCATCGCTAATACAAACAAAAATCAGTTTCTTTAAAATGTCACTTGAATTTGATCTATTAATAATTTTTCTCCAGAAGTTTTCCAGTGAGTAATTTTTAGTCATCAATGATTTTTACTTAATGATCTGGCCTCATCATTAACGTAGGCTAGAGCATCATTTGTGAGGCCAGACAAATTTTAGTTAGAGCTGGACTCCTGGGAGAGCTGTAGGGTGGGGTTTTCAGGATAATCTTGCAGAGATCATGTGGACACCCACCCTCTGTTCCTGATGGGGCAGCAGCCTCCAGTGCCTTTCAGACTTGGCTCTGAATTTGCAATGGCAGGAGAATATTCAAAGTGCAGGAGAGTCCTGCTGGTGGCTGATGGATCCACCCTGCCCACCCTGAGAATACCCCAGGCATTGGTGACCCACTGCTCCCTGTTGGGTTTTTGTTTGCAAAGTTTAAGGATCTTGGTATGTGCCAGGCTGCACCAAGGTCCAGCTTCATGTGAGAGCTGGGGAAAGACACGTTTTACCCAGAAATACAATGTTGTGTTTGACTCAACCAGGGCTCTCCTTCAGCTCTGATACGTGAGCCCCGTGCACGCTGCATCAGGGTGAGAAGGATCTGTCCCCTTCCCTTGCCCTCCTTCCCCTGGCAAAGCCATCCTGGTGCAGCCCTCAGGCTCTCTGTGGGGAAGTGGAGCAGCTCATCCCTCGTGCAGGAAAATGTAAAACTGCAAATCAAGGTTGTGCCTGGGAAATGACATTAAATGTGAAAACATGCTGGGGTAGCCAACTCAGTTTTGAGTTCCTTGGTCTAATCTTGGAATTTTTACAGCCAGTTGCATTCAGCAAAGCATCCCTGGGATGTGCTGTGTGCAGCTCCAGTGCTGGAAAATAGATGTTTGCAGACTGAAATGGGGGCTAATGGAATGAATCTCCATGTGAAACAGGAGTCCCTGTGAGGGCTGGGTTTGGGTGGTGCCATCCAGGTTTGCTGTTGTCTCCTGGATCTGGAGACTCAGATCCCTGAGTGCTGCAGAAGAACGGAGATTGGGCAAAACAATGGCAAGGCCACAGCAACAAGCAACACGTGCTCTTGGGGAGCACAAGTCAAGTCATTCTTGTCATCAGACATCCCAGTCACCTGCCGGGATACCTGGGGGAGAAATTAGGGCAGCCAAACACATATTGTTTCTTTTCTGGAAGTGCCAAGCTCGGTGGAGATGAATTGGCCATCTGTTCCCTCCCAGCCACGCTCTGGCAAGCCGTAAAGCTCCTTTTTATACCTTGCCACTTTCCATCAGCGCTAACAAAAGTCAGGGGGAGTTGTTTGGCTTTTCCTCAGAACGTTCTCCCCTTTGGCAGTGTGCGACCAAGAGCCTCTCCCCACGAGGCGCTGCTCTCCCCGTGGCCCCGCGGTGTTTGCACAGGGCATGCAGGTTCCTTATCTCCGATGGGAGAGTAACCAGACACCTCTGCAGCCTGAATCCAAGCCCCTCCATGGACAGCCCGACAAAGAGCTCTTGTCCAAGCAGCCACTGCTCATCCTGGTGTCAGCCCTCGGCTGCCCAGTGCCCGCTCCTCACCCTGCAGGACAGGCTGCAGCTCTCCATCACCGCCTGCTCCCTCCGTGCTCCTTTCACGGCCCTAACGAGTCATTAGTCACATCCTAACTGATGCTGAGGGCTGCAGGGGCATCCTCTGACAGGCTTTGGGAGTCTCCCAGTGCCTGTAAACCCGAGCTCTTGTATCTGATAGAGTGTGTGTGATTCCCTGTGCCGGTCACTGCCAGCCCATTGTCAGGGGATGGTTTTATCCATGTGGGAATGAGGAACCCAGCCTGTGTGTTCCT
The DNA here is from genome assembly GCA_013397175.1 of Platysteira castanea. Lineage (NCBI taxonomy): Eukaryota > Metazoa > Chordata > Aves > Passeriformes > Platysteira > Platysteira castanea. The sequence goes on along the minus strand of VYXC01007458.1, from coordinate 215,190 downwards.
TGTCTACAGAGCACCTACAGAGCACCGTATGCAGTACAGGACACATAAATCACACGTGCATTAACTGATGCCTCACTTGTGAGCTTCTGTCCCTGAGGACACCGAGCTCTGTCTCCCCGAGACCCCACGGGCCCCGTGGCCAGGCAGGGGTGGGGAAGGGGCTCCTGGGGAGGCAGAGGGCACAGAAGTGACTCTGCCCTCTGAGAAGATGAAGCCTCTGTCTGGAGAAACAGGTTTGTATATATTCAGATTTTCCAAATTCCTGTAAATACTTTTACTAATAATTCTTTACAGTGTTTTTCCCTTCCTGAATGGCTGTGCCTGAGTGCAGGCCAGCCAGCTGAATTCTCCTGTGTTAGCTTTCTGTAGGTACAGATTTTGAAACTCCATTTTGCTAAACAAAATTACATCTTTAAAAGACATTTCTGAGCTTTGTAAACTTGTCAGTGAAGCCTCGCTGTGTTCAGTTTGATATTTTTTTAGTATTGCTGACAGAGAAACAAATCAGATGCTCCTTTGGCTGCAATGTGATTTCTTGCTGTAGAAATACAGAAAAAATTACATTTGAATTTTCCCTCCAGATAGTTTTATTAGAGAGATACGAGGGAGGGCCCTAGGTTTGTGTTTGTCTTTCAGAAATTTTTATTCCAGTTTCCTTTCCTCGGCACAGACATCCCATGTCCTGGCTGCATGGATGGTGAGCACTGGGAGCAGTCTGGGATTCTGGAACCCCAGCCCCTGCCCCGGGGGTGTTTTTGGAGGCTAACACCCCCCCAAACACCCACCTTGCTCTGCCCTGCTCCCCCTGACAGCAGCAGAGCAGTTTGCTGTCAAAAGCCCATAAATTGAAGTAAGCAGCATCAAACAAATGTCCTGTGAGAACTGCCAGGCCATGACATTATAGAATAAATAATCCCAGCCTGGTGAGATACCTAATTAACTTCCGTGTGATTACTAGAGTACGATTTAATGTTTGGGTGCTGGCAGGGAGCCAGGGAATATTTACTTCCCATCCCAGCACTGCAGATTGCTGCTGGCAGGTGACTGAATCCAATAATTAGCAGTGGAGGGGAAGGCAGCCCTGCTGATCTCTCTCCAAACGGGTGATAATTGATCAGAAGAAAGGAGGTGTAAGGAAGACTTGGAACTGGAGGAATTTGAAACTCTCTGGCTGGGGCACAGTCCCTCCCTCCCTCAGCAGGAGAGCCCCTGCTCCCGCAGCCCAGGTGCAGCACCGAGGCAGCAGAGATGTGCACACTGCAGGGGAATTTGATCCAAGGGCAGCCTCTCCATTCCAGAAGGACTTGCAAACCTCTGTGGCTCTGCCTTCCCCTCCCAGCCCCCTGGGACCCCCTGGCTTTGGTGCAGTTTGCATTTGATACCAGCGAAGCAACAAAGGTAACGAGGCCCCTTCAGCTGGGTTTTGTGATCTGGGTTTTGTGTGTGTTACAGAAAGGAGACAAACTGTGATTCTTACTTTGCATCGATCCGTTAGACAAAATAAATAGCTCTGGGGCACTTGAAACTTGCCTGGCATTAATGAACACCAAGGAGTCGTGCCAGAGCATCGCTGGTAATGCACCAAAATGCCCCAGTTTTGTATTTCACCCTGAAAGGTTCCCAGAGCTGATCACATGGAGCTGAACCCGACCAGCAGCTGCAGCGCAAACCTCGGAGCTGAAATCCAACACTGACAGCGAAGTCCAGCCCGATGGGTGGCAGGGAAAATCACTGCAGAGGAGGAGGACTCCTCCAAAAACGTGCTGGGCTCTAATACCGACCTGTCTGCTTGGATTATCTGCACCAGGGGCTTTGGCTGAGACTCCTGGTGAAGGCAGGGCCAGGCAGAGCTGCTGGTGCTGTGCTCACTCCCATCCGTTGAGCAGCATGTGGGAGGGAATTTTCTTTTCTTGAGTTGTTCCAGGCTCCTGCAGCCGGGAGGGAAGTTACACTTACCCTGCCCTGCACCACGGCGGGCTGGTGGGCAGTGGGACATGGCGTGTGTCTTGCCCCTGTGTCCTGTCCCTGTGTCCTGCCCCTGTGTCCTGTCCCTGTGTCCTGCCCCTGCAATCTTCCCCTGTGTCCTGCCCCTGCAATCTTCCCCTGTGTCCCATTCTGGTATCCCACCCCTGCATCCCATTCCTGTATCCCATCCCTGTATCCCATCCCTGTATCCCATCCCTGCATCCCATCCCAGTATCCCATCCCTGTATCCCATCCCTGTATCCCATCCCTGTATCCCATCCCTGCATCCCGTCNCTGTATCCCATTCCTGTATCCCTCCCCTGCATCCCATCCCTGTATCCCTCCCCTGCATCCCATCCCTGTATCCCATCCCTGTATCCTATCCCTCTATCCCATCCCTGCCTCCCTCCCTGCACCCCTCCTGTGGCATCCCCCCGAGTCCCAGTGTTCCTGGGTGTATTTTCGGGGCCTGGCTCTGTCCCAGTGATTTGTGTGGCAGCACCTGAGGCTGCCCAAGGAGGCTGGGAAGGGCCCAGGGAGGGAAGGTCGGGCTCTGGCCCGGCCCTGCTGTGTGCTGGCAGCTGAGGGCAGGAATTCGGGAGCTCAGTGGCTCCAGGGAGGGCACATCCCTGCAGGGGCTTCCCTGCTCCCGGCCCCTCCCTGCCACAGCAAACACCTGCCTTCCAGGGCTTCACCCTGGCTCCTCCTGCACTGTCTCCTGACAAGCAAATGCAGTGCTTGGAGTGACAGGGTGGAGACAGCTCTGAACTAGGAGCCCAGGGACTGGGGAGTGTGAAAACTTTCCTGTCCTGTTCCTCACTCCTCAGCGTGGTTCCAGACATGCACGTGTGTCCGTACAGCGCAGGGAAACAAGTCCCACACGTTCATTCTCCCCCAAATCCTTCGAAGGCAGACTCCAGCCGAGGCAGTAAATTATCTGCAGACACATGACACAGACTGATTGTTGGGCTCGGATTTTTCCACTCTGTGCATTTAATTTGACTCAACAGTGTCGCCCCAGTTTCTGCAGATTACTGAGTCCACGCTCTCAATCATTTCTATTGCTCCCATAAGGAGGGAATTTTGCTTTATTTCTTTCTCGTGTGTTGCACCTGCTGTGTTTTATTGTCCTCTTTAACCCTTTCTGTGCACGGGTGTGTTCTCCCCGGCTCTGCTGTGCTGCAGGAGCTCTGGGCTGTTGCACGGCTTGCCTGGGAAGGCAGGCTTGGGAGGAAGAGGAGGGGAGGCAGAGAAATCCATGGCATTGTGCACCCTCAGTTCCAGACTCATGCAACCTTTACTGCTGCTGCTGACTTCAGTGTTGTTCCTGTAGGACATCCCAAACCTGGTCAAATATTTCCAGAGAAGGAATTAATTATAGAGCATTTTTCCCACGTTTTATGACATTAGCTGGAGTTCCCATCCGAGAACTGAAGAGCCCACATTTGTTTGATTATCCACTGCAATGTTTGTTTTTCCTCCCATCAGACAGAAGTGGGCTTGTCAGAGCTGCAGTCACTGCAGGGGCAGGGAGGTGAGGCTGAGAGAGGATGTGTGAGCACAGCCCTCCGTGGATGAGCCCAGGCAGCGTTCACCATCCCATCCACCATCCTGCCCACCTCCCTGGAGCCTCCCTCCAAGGCCCAGTTTCCTTCTGGGTATCCAATATTCCACCAGCGGGGAAGGAAAATGATGTCTGCAAAGGTGCTAATTGCTCGTGTTTATCAAAAGCCCCAGAGCCTGCAGAAAGGTGGGGGAGCATTTCCAGCTCGGAAAGTTCTCCCTGCCCAGCTGTGCTGGAGAGCTTGGCCAGGGTGATTTATGGCCCCGTTCACCAGTGAATGCTTCACGCAGGGCTGGGCTTTTCCTTCAAAGCTGAGTGTTTAGGACAGGGATGATGAGAAGTGACTGGCCTGGTACGTGAGTCAGGCTCTAATAATGAACAAAACATGCAAATAGCTGTTTGTAAATGAGAAAAGCTGCAGCAAATTAATGCTCCACGTTAATTTTCTCACTCTAGAAGAGTGAGAAAGCCAAGAGGAGACCGCTCAGGTGAGGGAGGTTAGGGGGCAGAACTAATCCAGCTCAAGCTGTATCTCAGTCCTTCAGCTCTGCCAGGTGTGGGAGAAGGCTCAGCCACAGCCAGGCTCTGTCCAGAGAGGTCCGTGGCAGGAGGCTGATGGTTGTGACACTTCACCATCCAGCTCTGCATGACCCAAATCCTCTTCTGGCCACACCAGTGTTCAACCAGTTCCATTTAAAGGGGACAACAATTTTGAATTTAGTAACAAAAGGATAAGGAATACAAAAAAAGGGCAAAATTCATAAAATTTGAATCTTCAGGTTCTAAGGCACTTGGTTGAAGGAGCTCCTGCAGGACTCACCTCTAGCTGAGGATACAGTCCTGGACACAGCTACTGAAGTCTCCTTTGACTGCTGCTGGCTGGAGAGCACTCCCTGTGCAAATACACATCAGGGGAAGTCGGTGACTTTCTGCTGCAGGAAAGGTCAGGAAAACTTCCAATTTTCTGAAAATGCTTGGCCATTGAATGCTGCTGCCAAAGGCACAAAGCAGAAATACATTTGCAAGTCTGTCAGACAAGAAGAGTATTAATAGGTTTTTTAATACATGGAAGTGTTTTCAAGTCATCTTATTGTCATAAAAATAAGATTCCAGCAGCTTATAATGCAGGAGGATTGCTGAGGGCCTTTAGCTGGTGAGTTTATCATTTCTCCAAGAGGCTGGGAAGGATGTTTGGCTAGAAGGAAGATGTTCTCACTCAGTATTGCTGAGGAAGCTGATTGACTGTGAGTGGGTGTCAGGTTTGGGTACAGTTCAGGAGCCCCAGCTGAGAGGGGCCCCCAGCCCTGGGTGTCCCTGGCTGCAGGGAGGGCTCCGGGCAGGGCCTGGGCTCTGCTCCTCAGGGCCCCTCTGGGCTGGGGCTCCTCTCCAGGCTGAGCAGCCCCAGCTCCCTCAGCCTTTCCCGGGCACGGAGATGCTCCCGGCCCTTGCTCAGCCCCGCAGCCTCCGCTGGCCCCGCTCCAGGAGCTCCTGGCCCTGCTGGGCTGAGGAGCCAGAGCTGGGCACCCCAGAGATGTGTTCCTTAACCTGGCCCTCCCAAGAATATGAATGAGTCTGGTTATAAACCCCTTGCAGGAGTGGGACTGTGCTGCTCTCCTGGGGGAGGCTGCTCCCAAGCGTAATTAGAGTTTTGCTCTTAGGTAACTTTCCTAGTCTTGGAGCTTTTACTGTCACTCTTATTAATGGGTTTTTGCTTCAGTGCTATGATACCTTTCTGATTTTCACTGTTTCACACATCTGAGGACCACTAGGGACCATCGGCCTTGCAGCCTGGCCCCTTCCTGATGCTCTTGTGTTCATTTCTGCATTTTTCTTACATTTTGTGTGAGAAAAACCTCCCGTGTTTGCAGCTAAGGCAAAACGTCTTTTAAATTCCCTGAATAACAACTGGAAAAAGGCTTTGGTGCCTGACCTCAGAGCAGCTCAGACTTCTTTTGGTGCCCAGCCTGCAGCCCGTGTGGGGACCAGCAGGGCGTTGCTGCTCAGGTGGGCAGGCAGCATCACACTGCCTGGGAATCTCCTGGAGCCAGGCTCTCCTTTTCCTCTGGCATCTGGGATTACACGGGCACCTGATCTCCTACAAATGGCCAGTGCCCTTGTGCTCTGCCTGCTGCCGAGGTCTGCAGTGCTTGAGGAACAGGAGCTTTGGGGCTCCCTGCTCTCCCCCTGGGCTGTGGGAAGCAGGAGCCGTGTCAGGGCAGGCCCAGCCCAGTGCACTCCAGCAGTCCCAGCCAGCCATGCACTGGGAATGCTGTTATTGATGAGGTGGGGGACGGAGCAGAGCCAAGGCGCACAAGTGGGGAGAGGTCCAGCCACAAAGTCCACTCTGCTGTGCCAATGGACTGCAGAGCTCTGGCCCTCAGTGCTCACTGCTGGCAGCACAACAGCAGGGAGAAAAACAATCCCTGAGCAGTAAATACGGGCAAAGCTTTCCATACAATGGAAAAATACAGATGCATCTGCCTTAGAGTGTCAGAGCTCTCTACAAGAGCTGTTCCCACCCCCCTGTTTCCTGCTAGCGTGGCTTTCCTAGAAATGGATAGAGCACCCTCAGCCCGGGGCTCGGCTGGGGCCTCTGGCTGCACTGCTGCTCCCTCACCTGCTTGGATGCCCCTGTGTTCCTGGAACTGCAGCACCCGGAGAGGAGCACTCCACAGAGCCCTCGCTCAACTCTGGGGCTGGAAAGCCACGCAAATCGAGCTACAGAGTGAGCGTGTGCAGGCACTCCCTGCTCTCCGTGTACATTTAATAACCAGGGTCATTTGGGCTCAGCTCTGCAGAGTGGGCTTCTCTGGGTTATTTGTCTATATCTGGCTTTTTATGTAACATGAATTCTCAGTGTAGAGTAGAGCGGGTGGATGTTTCTAACATAACTCTTCCAAAAATTACTGCTCTTTAAATACATCTAAAATGCCCATTTGGCAAATTTTCCTATTCTAAAAAAAATTGGGATTTAAAAAAAAATATGTTAATAGGGTTAAAGTACTTCAAATCTTACAAGAATTTTTAAAACTTTTTTGGTTTCTTTCAACCGAAATTTTCGGTAAATGAAAACTGCAGATTTGCAAGAGCCCTCTGTTCTTGAAAATTATCAACTATTTCCAGTATCTTCAGTCTTTTTGCACTTCTTCTGTTGACCTGTGGACCACTTGGCTGATTCCAGTCAGGAGGAACAGAAGTCATGGAGAAAACTCCCGGGGTCACCCAGGAGGGCCCAGCTGGAGCTCAGAGCTGGAGCAGAGGCAGCAGGAGCAGGAGCCTGGCACTGTGGTGGCCCTGGGACAGAAGTGTCTGCACTCGGGCTGCATCCCTTTGCCTTTCCCTGCTCAGATTCCTTCTGGGGGCACCCTGGAATAAAGGGCAGGATTTCCTGGGCAAAGGCACCTTTCCCAGTGCTTTGCAGTGTCCCAAATGCTTCCAATTTCAGCCAANCCTTTCCCTGCTCAGATTCCTTCTGGGGGCACCCTGGAGTAAGGGGCAAAGGCACCTGGGCAAGGGCATCTTTCCCAGTGCTTTGCAGCATCCCAAACATTTCAGCGAGCTGCTACAACAAATAACAGAGCACTCACCTGATCTGTTCTGCTGGGGCAGGGATTTTCTTGCTTTGTTTTCTGCTTCTCTTTTTACTACTGGTGAATCACAAAGATGCTTCCCCACAACTGCTGTAACCACTGAAAATGATGGATTTGTCCTTCTCACGATTCCTTTCCCCGCTCCTTGCCGAGCCCTCCTCTCTGCTGGTAACACTCATCTGCATTGTGACTTTCCTTACATTTTGGCAGACCTTGGGAATTTCGGCAGCAATAAATTTAAATGGATAGATTTAAGAAAAAAGACAGCTTTTTGGAAAAGAGAGCAAGGCGCTTTTTTGGTGGTTTTCCCTTTTTGATTCTTTTTCTAGATACATCATCTATGAACACTCACCTGGGACTGCTTTTATATAGAAAAAGATATCATGTGCCTAAATTTGTATAGATTGAACCTGAAACTGAAAATAGATTTCTGCTCTGACCATATTTCTTGGTTGTCTATCCATGAAAGGAGCAAGATCATGATTTGACTTGGCACATATTTATTTCTCTGGGCTTTTGTTTGCAATTGACACAATATTTAGCATTTTTTGTTTACAGTAAACTCCTGAAATAGGCATGAAATGACCATTTCTGGCCTTTGCCTGAGGATCAGAAAGGCCCCATTTCTGGGCACTGCTGGCACAGATCTGCTCTCTTGGGCTTACAGTGCTTTGTGCCAGCTGAAGGTGTGCCCTGAGACACCCCTCCTGTGCCCCAGGCTGGGATTTTTGCTGCCCTTTGCCTCCCAACCTTCCTTCAGAAGATCCTCAGCAGGGAACCTGTGCCTGTCCCTGTGCCCCAGGCAGGCAGCAAAGCTGAGGCAGCACCTCCTCTATCAAACAGCTCCTGCCCCTGCCACGGCTCCCTCGGGGCTCTGGCCTCTCCCCTTCAGTGCCAGTGCCAGGTCAGCCCTGGCTGCCTGGGGAGCCCCTTCCCTGCTCCAGCAGCTCTCCCCTGCAGGAATATTTCCCAGATGTGCAGCCTGAGCTCTGCTCCTCGCTGTGCCCCGTGGCTCTGAGTGTGCTTTTTACATAAGATGTGTTCAAGCAAAAGTGCTGCAGCCTGATAGGACCAAAGGAAATATTTTCACTGGTTCTGAAAAGAATTCATGGCCGAAGAAAATAAAAACACAAAACAACCCTGGGGAGGAATTGCTGTCCATGAGGACTTGGAAGCATTTGGAGACTGGCTCTTCCTCCCATGCAGAACCTCCACCTGCCTGGTCCCCGAAGCTGAGGAGAAAGCAGAACCCTCCTGTGAGCACTGCAGGGGCTCAGGGCCTCTCCCAGGGGCTGCCCTCGCGTTTGGGTCTGGCCCACCAGGACCCTCAGCACGAGAACAGGGCAGGGCACTGCTGTCCCCTCAGCTGGGCTCGTTTGCACAGGGTCCTTTCACCTTCCTCCAAGGCTGGTGCTGGCCCTCACCTGCCCCAGGGGAGGCCCAGGTGGTGCCTTGAGAGCACCAGGCCACCTGCCCTTGTGGATGTGCTGGATTGTCCTGGTTCCCTGCCCTGGCAGTGCTCAGGTGTGCTCCAGGGCGGTTGTTGTTCTCTGTGGGTGATGCTCTCACCATGCCTTGTTCTTCCTGGGCTGCAGCTCACTGCGTGCTGTCCCTGGGCTGTTGTGGTGGTTGGACATAGACTGGGATGACCAGGACTAGGAGATGGAGATGCAGGTTCCTGTCCCAGAGTCTCTGGGCACTGCTACTGGTTCCCCTTCTGGTTCCTCACCCACCCCGTTTCCAGGCACATTGCAATCCTGAACCTATTAGGGCTGGGTGTACCCATTCCTTTGTATTTTGGGGTCAGATGGAAAAGCTGATGATGTTCTGATTGTGACTGGGAAATCTCCTGACCACTTTCACCCTTCCAGAGGACTGTGCCAGTGGGGACACTGGAAGTTCATGGGCAAAAGAGCCACGGGGATGAAGATGCTGAGGCTGTGTTGAACATGGGATAGCGAAGAGGAGCAGCTGTACGGGGCTGTTGTAGGCACCAGGAGTGCCAAAAGGGTGGGATGAGGAGCGTGGGGCCTCCTGCCTCTCAAGGAATTGTTGCTTTGTTTGATCTCATTTTCATCCCAAGTGATCTTCAACCCCATTAGCACATTTAATTAAGCATTACCCTAAAAAGTTGTATTTATCTATTTCTTCATCTGAGGACACTGAATTTGTAGTTTACAGGATTGTTTGTTTTTTTGGTATCAATCCACCTAAAAATTACCCTCAGAAGAAGAGCAGAATGTGTGCTGGAACAGGAGGAAGGAGGGACTGAGTTGTGATGCAATACCCAGAGCTCTGCAGGCTGCATCTGCAAACAGCAGCAGCAAAAACAACAGCCCAGCTCTTTTTGTGATATGTGAAGTGCAATTATGAGGTGAAATATGAAGCTGGTATCTTAATATCTTAACTATACTGAATTTATTTTCAAAGCTAAGCTGTGCAGAATGAATCATTTATCAGCGGGCCATATGGAAAGGCACTTATCTAAACCCCATTCTCAGTCCCAGGTGTGCTTCTCTGGCAAGAGCAAATCACACACAGCACTTGGAAGAGAACTTAAATTCCAGATGCGCAATTTAAAAAGATGCATTTGCAAAAATAAGGCCAAATTCTGCAATATGTTATTTTTCTGCAGCTTCAGGGAAGTTATAGAAGAGTTACCCCCTGTTCCATAGGGGTAACAGCCCCAAAATGCGGCTCGAGGGATGCCCTTTTCTCCTGTGTCACACAGTTTGATGCCAGTGCTGATTTCTGAGGAGCAAGGCTGTTGGGGGAAGTGAACTCAACCCAAAGTGTTTAATGCCCGAGTGCTTTCCTTACGTCCCATCCATAAATACAGAGAGACAGCGAAGGCAGGCTTTGTGCTGATGCTGGTGCTGGTGGATCCGAGGGGCAGAGCAGCAGTTTGCCTTTCAGTGCTCCAGGGTGCAGTTCTGAGCTCCCTGGCGTGGGCAAGGGGAGCTCCTTCCAAGGGGCTGGGAGAGCCAGGGCGGGCAGCAAAGCAGGGCAGAGCAGGACACAACAGTTCCTGCTCAGGTGCTTGTGCCAGGGCTCACGAGTGGTGCTGGAGGGGAGCATTTTAGAGAGGTTCTGACCCTCTGGTCCTTACTGGCCTCTGTTTGCTGGTGGTGACGTCGTGGAGTGGCACAAAGCAGAGGGGACACCAGAGGATGAGGACAGTGTCACCTCTGCCAGAGCAGCTGTGGAAGGGCTGCAGCCTTTGCATCCTGCCCTCGGACAAAGCTGCTCACCTCAGAAACCATACCCAGCCAGGCTGCACTCCCCTTGCTGCTTCGTCCCCTCCATCCCTGTGTCTGCTCAATCAGCAGGTGGCTGCAGTTCCAAAGGCATGAGCAAATTCCTGCAAAAAGCCTGAGTAGTAGCTTGTGTCTTGAGATGCTCTGGACTATCTCCAGCTGGTTCAGAGGATGGGATGGCCTGCAGCAGCCAAATACTAAGCTAAGTGATTCAGAGAAACCTGACGAGCTCCATATCCTAATAACACCAAAATATCATGGAAATTGAATGTCTGACTGCCTTTAAGAAATTTGAAGATCCCAGTCCTGTTATATTTATGAGGCCATGCTTAGTGAGGCACCAAGCAGGCTCTCTGTGAGTCCCCTCCCATCCAGAGTAGCAATATTCACACAGAACTGTGTGCAAGGGATCCAGCTTCACTGTTGGCAGAGCCTGGGGGTTCTGGCACGATGCAAAAGTAAATTTGGTTTAAAGTCCAGCTGGGTGAAGATGCACTGAGTGAAAGGACACAGGTTCAGAGGGCTCTGCCCGCGCTGCAGGAGGGGCCATGACCAATATGCAGTTGAGGTGATGCTGCCAGGGGTGATGATGTTCTCCTTCACAGCAATGAGATGATCCCAGAATGGCCTAAGGAGCAGAGGTGGCTGAGTTCTGGTGAGATAATCTCTCTCAAAGGAGTGCAAGTGCAATGGAGATCCCATGTCCCCTGCACATCAAGGGCTGCTTGTTTCCATCACCACATCTCAGTGCCCGGATGGGCCTGATTGCTGTTGGTCTTTCACTGGCATTTTAAGTTTCCTTCCCCTAGTTTTGAAAAAAAATGCCTTTCCTGAGCCAGCCTAAAAATCCTTCACTTTTTCTCTTTGTTTGGTTTTTTTGTTTCTTACACATCGTGTAGCCTGGAGACTGCGAGGGACTGATTCCCAAAGAAAAATATCTCTGCTGCCCAGGCTCATAATTTATAGAATGGCTCTTCTGACCAGTTGTGTTTTCCATTTAATATATTTTCTGTTTTTCAAATCTGCCCCTTCCAAGCGGAAATGCGGCGCTCTCGGAGCTGTGATGGGGGAACGCTGCTGAGAGCTCAATTTAGAGGTCAGGGGCCTGGGGGCCAGGCCGTTCCTTTTCCTTCTGCTCTGAAAGAGGCTGAAGACGAAGGTGAGGAAAGGAAGGGGAGGTAAATGCCATAAGATCATAAACAGCCCCACGTGTGCAGTCCCGGGGCTGCGTCTCACGCTGTCCATCACCACAGCGGCCTCGTTACCGCTCCCTGCAAACCTGAGCCGCCACTCCCCAAACTCCTCTGCCCCACGTACAAAACCAAACCAAGGCAGCCTTGCCCTTTCCCTGCAGTGCTTTCCCCGGGAGGAAGGCAGCTAAGGGGCAGGGGGCCATGGCAGGGGCTCCCCGGGCACACGGGGCTGGGGATGATGGGGTCACACACCCAAGGCCTGCAGTGTCACACACCCGAGGCCTGCAGTGTCACACACCCGAGGCCTGGTGTGTCACACACGTGTGTCCTGTGGTGTCACACACCCACGGCCTGGTCTGTCACACACCCAGGTCCTGCAGTGTCACACACCCGAGTCCTGCCGTGTCACACACATGTGTCCTGTGGTGTCACACACCTGAGGCCTGGTGTGTCACATACTCAGGTCCTGCAGTGTCACACACTGAGGCCTGGTGTGTCACACACTCGAGTCCTGTGGTTTCACACACCCGAGGCCTGGTCTGTGACACACCTGGGTCCTGCAGTGTCACACACCCGAGTCCTGCAGTGTCATACACATGGGTCCTGCAGTGTCACACCCCCGGGCCCTGCAGTGTCACACCCCCGGGCCCTGCAGTGTCACACCCCCGGGCCCTGCAGTGTCACACACCCGGGCCCTGCAGTGTCACACCCCTGGGCCCTGTGGTGTCACACACTGAGGCCCGGTGTGGAAGGGACAGGGGAGGAGGGCTGTGGAGCCAGGTGTGAGCCCGCAGCCCCTGCTCCTGTTCACAGCCAGGGCTCTCCTCCTCTCCCTGCCTGAGGCAAAACAAAAGTGCTGCTGCTCTAAAATTGGCCATATTGGACATCATCAATGCCCAGGTCGAGTTACTGGAAGTTTGGGTTCCTAATAAATGCACGTGTCCCTGACAAAGGATGTAAACCAGGGAATCCTCTTTGTCTGCACGGCCTGTTTCACACTGGCACCTCTTTTACTGGCATTAACAAGGCATTGCCTGACTTTGCCAATTAAGCTGAGGCCATCTGGCCCCGTTACGGTGCCCACGCAGGTTTGGAGCCGTGGTGCAGGAGAGGGCACTTTCCACCAGACAGGACTGCACCCTGTCCCTTGGAGGGCTCAGTGTGTGCAGAACCCAAAGCCACCTGAAGGACACGAGCACGGACGTGACTGCAGGCCAGGCCTCTTGCTCCTCACCCTGGTCCTGCTCCCTGGTCTGGTGGTGGTGGGACAGCCAAGCCAGCCTTTCTTCAGGAGCTATGGCTGTGGCTCTGCTCCATTTTAGCATTTCCCAAAGGCCCAAGCAAGGCTCAGGTCTAAGAATGAGCCTTGAGGGCTGGCTGGGCTATGGGGAGTGGGGCTGGGAAAGCATCTTCCCAGTAAAGGCAGGAGGTTTCCTGGAGCAGCCCCAGCTCTGCAGAGTTGCCCATTAGCACAGGGGCTGTTAATCCAGTTCTGCACTGAATGCTTGCAGCTGATAAACTTATGTGGTTGGTAAATATAACTGATAAGGAAATTAATTTTTTTACTGGTTGAAAAATGTAGAAAAAAGGGGGTTTTTTCAGTCATTAGAGTAATGTTTTTTTATAAAGGAAAATGTTTCATTGTGATTAAATTAACATTTTCAGATAAAAAAAATTACATTTGAATATTTAAGATACAGTTGTACCTGCCACCTGAGAGGCCTTGTGTAACATGATGCTGTTTTTCTGCTAAGAGCACCTGCTAAATCCTTAATCATGGAATCTGGTTTGGATTGGAAGGGACATTAAAGCTCATCTCTTTTCAATCCCCCTTCCATGGGCAGGGACCCCTTCCACTGTCCCAGGCTGCTCCCAGCCCCAGTGTCCAGCCTGGCCTTGGGCACTGCCAGGGATCCAGGGGCAGCCACAGCTGCTCTGGGCACCCTGTGCCAGGGCCTCCTCACCCTTATAATACAGAATTTCTTCTTAATATCTAAACTTAGCCTACTCTCTGTCAGTTTGAATCCCCCCTGCTCAGCCCAGGGTAGGGGGCTCTGGGTCAGGGCAGGTCCAGCTCTCCCCCCCAGCACCCCAGGTCCTTCCCCCAGGGCTGCTCCTCCCCAGCTGCTCCTCCCCAGCCTGGATTTGTGCTTGGGATTGCCCAAGACACCCCTCCAGCCCAGCCTGGCTTCATGGCAGAACTCGTTCAGGATTTTCTGTGCCAGGGCTCCATAAGTGACGTCCAGAACTGACTGTGTAGGAACACAAAAAGCAGAAAGGGCAGCAGGACTTTCCTGGATCAAAGTGCCTGGGATGGGAGCTTCACACTCTTCCAAGGCCCTGCACGGAGATGAAGATGAATTTCTGGCCAGAGGCAAGTACATGTGGTTCACTCCCCTCCATGTTTATCAGTAACTCGCTCCTTTTTAATTTTCTGGGACAAGCTGCAGCACCACAGCCCCATCATGGCAAAACCAGTGAGTGCTGCCAGCCTCGAGAGCCCAGGCTGCAGAGAGCTTGTGACAGATGAAATATAGAAGAGGGAAAAGAGCAAAACCCAACATTTTTATTATTTTTTTTCCTAATGGTCTCTGAGCTTTCAAGACCTAATTTTTTTTTCTTCTCTTTAAAACTTTCCTTTACAGCAATGAGGAATGGGAATACGTATGTTAGGAAAAAAAGAAAAAGAGAGATTTGTTGATAAACACATGAATCCAGGAAATGGGGAATTAAGCCGTAATTTTGATGAAGTGGCGCTTGCTGTACTTTGTGAAAATACTCCCTTTATAAATTGAAACTAAACAAACAGCACAAAACACTCATTTTTAAGGACCCTTTACATAGTCAGTCAACTATTAAAAAGGGCTTAGGGCAAACGCAGACCAGTCCCACTGCGTAATTTTTTGACTGATCATTGCTGACAGCTGTGTGGGAATCTCCGGGCCTAGAGGGGCAGGTTCACAAGAAAAGATCAAACACTGAAGGAGCGGGGCCAGAACGGTGACTAAAGCTCAGTTTAGCAGGTTCGAGGGATTCCACTGGCACAGCCACCCAAGAGAGAGGTGGAATGGTTTCAGAGGGTTCAAGGAATCACTCACTGGGCCCAGCTGTGTCTGAGTTTCCTACCCAGGAGGTCTCTTTAGACACTGAAATGGTTTTTCCAAGTAAAAGGTAGCTGGAGCACCAGGGCTTGAGTTGCTCACAGCTGGACAGGATCAGGCTCCCGGGAGAGCATGGCACCAGGAATAACTCTGCCAAGAGCCAACAAAATGAATGACCTAACAGGGCCCTTTTCCACTTCTGATTTTCAGCACACGAGACGCCGTGGCTTGTGCTGCTCCCACGCCGTGACTGGGTGCTCCAGGGCTGGACAAAGACCCTGTTAAGCCTGGCTTACAGTCAGGGCTCATCCCTGCAGCAGTACTGGAATCAAACTGCAGCATGGTGGGTTGTTGGGATTCCTTTTTCCAGACTGTTGAACTGCGATCAAGGCCTCCCTCAGTGAGCACCGGGCCCCTGCACAGTGAGCGACTGCCGGGCTCGGGCACCCGGAGGGGAAGGAAAGAATGGAATGGCCTCACTTGCAGGGTATTCCTTGGCAGCCCCGAGAGAGAACCAAAGCCTTGGGAGACCCTGTCTGCCTCCTCCACCTCCCCCTGCGCCACCAGCCCACCAGAGGAGCTCCCTGGCCCCAAGTTCTAATGCCACCAGCTCTGAGCAGCCATACCCACACAGAGCCATCAATACTGGCTCTTTGTGGCAACAATCTCTTTTCAGAAGCGTTATTTTTCTCTGAACAATGGACTCCAGGACATTTCTCAGTGGCCTTCCAGCGTCTCCCTCTCCCCCACACACGGCTGGAAGCCCTGACAGCTCAGTGCACCCCGTGTGTGATGTGTTCCCACAGGGAATCTGCCTCCACAGGACCTGCTCCCAGCAGGACGGGTTTCACACGCCAGCACAGCTGCCAGCACGTGCTCTGCACCCCCAGTTTCCTTGTCACAGTGCCATGGCAGGACCCACAGCCCTCGGGGAGCTTTGCTGGACACCCCAGGAGCCCCCAGCACCCAAGTGCCATGGAGAGCTGGGCTGCTGGGACAGCCAAGCCCGGCTGAACACGGGCACCCCAAACAGCAGCTGCCTCCCAGCTGGAGAAGAGAGCTGAGAATAATTCGAATGAGCTTGCAATAAGTCTCTGAAGGGCTCAGTGCTTTCTGAGTGCATCATGGACATCACCCTTGCACTGTCTCACTGATCACAGTTGTGCAGACACCCAGACAAAAAATTTTTCTTTAGGGCTTTTCAATACTGAAGCCAAGCTTTTGGCTGCTTTTTACCAGGGCAGACAGCGCTGTTAGATATTTCAAGCAGAACACAGGCAACTGTTGGGCACCAAATGATAGGCAACTTTTTACACTTAAAAGAAAGCTGAAAACAAGATTAAACTTATACAGTATACACACAGTGTTTTCCCACCCACTCTGGGATGAAAGCTTAGAGCTTTTCTAAAGCTTCTTACCACACAGGTACTCCATATATCAACAAATAGGTTTGCAGACATCAAAGAGCTGCGAGGATTTGAAACATCTCCGAACCTGTGGGCAATAATTACATCCCCAAAGCATTCACCCACGTTTACAGATAGGGAAATGAAGACAGAGAGGGCCATGCACTTCCTCATTTACTCTATCAAATGGAATCACAGGAGCAATGAATCTGGCTCAGAGAAGTTCAAATGATTTGCTTAAGGTCACAGCAGAAAATCCCAGACAGAGCCAGAACAGGAACTCAGGAGTTTCCAGTCCTATTTGTAATCCACTTGATCACCCTGGCTTTGCAATTTGTCAGCGGGATGAGTGCTCAGTGCTCCTGTCAGTGCTCACAAACCCCTTCTGGCATGGATTTGTTCCTTTGGGAGAGCTGGTGCTGCCAGAGCAGAGAGCAGGCCCAGCGCTGCCCCAGCCCTGGCACAGGCTCCATCCCGTGCCCGTGGGGGAGTGAAGCTCCCCGTGTGGTGCCCTGCTTGTTTGTTACCCTTCTGTTGTAACTTGGAGTCAGATATTTTCACACAGTTTTCATGTAAATGATAGCCAATGTTTACTTAACTGTCCTTTCTCTTTTTCATTCCATCGTGCTGAGGAAAAGTTTGACGAGCATTTCTGTTGTGCCGTGAATGGAAGAGGAGGTGACAATGTCCTCCAATCCCTCGTGGAATTGAGAAATCTGTAAATATAAGGATCTCAAATAAATCTTTCTTCTCTTTCTACTCAGCTCAGGTGTCAGAGTGGTTCTTTCTCGTGTCCTGTAGCAACACCCGTGCTCTCCACGGCCTCTGTCCCTGGCTCAGAAGTGCAGCTCCTCTGCAGATCCCCTCCAGGGCAAGGCTGGAGGGTCATCGTCCCCTGTCCGGCCAAGGGGCACTGACCATCCCACCCCAGCCACGCCCGGGAAATGCGGGCACAGCTGTGTTCCATGTCTGCTGATGCCCTCAGTACAAATGCTGACTATTCAACCACTTTTTCCTGGCAATAAAACCTTGACACAAGCTTAGGAAATCTACTGTACTTGTGAGAAAAGTGAGGTAAGAATATGTTTCCATTTACTCTCTGAAAGAAAACAAAAACAAATGACCTGCTACTGAATGTTCTTTTTATTCAGAAAAATAAATCAGTGGCAGTCGTTCTAATTTATGTTTCGCTAACTTTTCCTTGAGATTATTTAAAAGAAAAAAATGGCTGTTTCTATGGTTAGCTGGGAGAACATGAAGGACTTTCTGGTCCTGTTTATTCTTGTTAGGGGCTATAAACTTCTACTTCTTGCTGTGTTCCAGTCACTGTGAGCTCTGTCAAATTTCAATGATATTCCATAAATTAAATTTTAAAAGAATATAGCAAATTATTAGTGACAACTTCATGTTAGAAAAGAAGGGGCAGGGAGTGAAATTCATCTGGGCTTTTGACTCCTACTGAATCAATAGGCTTCAGTTTCCCTTCTCAATTAAGTCAATGCCAGAATTATCTTTTCCTGTCTTCAGAAAAAAATTGAAATCAGACATAAAAAATTGAAAGAGGGGAGAGAAAAAGAAATAAAAGTCCATCCCATCCAGCTTCTGATGCAGTGTGAGGAGCAAATGGATACAGAGAGAGCAGCTGCAGGGTGTAAGTGCCTTTCCAGAGGAAACTTTGGGGAGGGAAAGGCAGAGGATGGGGGTGCTTCTGCAGGACAGGGGGAAAAGAACTGCAGCCTAAAAGTCAGACCAAGAAAAGAAAGAGATCCTAAGTCAGACCAAGAAAAGCAAAAGAGAAGGAAAAATTACATCCCAGAGAAATAAAAGTTACACAGAAAATGACGTAGGTTCTTCTCTACTGTAGATAGTGATAGGACCAAGGGGAATGGCTTCAGACTGAAAGAGGAGAGATTTAGATTGGAAGTAAGGAAGGAATTCTTGGCTGGGAGGGTGGGCAGGCCCTGGGTGCCCAGAGCAGCTGTGATCCCTGGATCCCTGGCAGTGCCCAAGGCCAGGCTGGAGCACCCTGGGACAGTGGGAGGTGTCCATGGCAGGGGTGGGCTGAAATGAGCTTTAATGTCCCTTCCAACCCCAACCAGTCTGAGATTCCAAGATCTCAGCCCAGTGCAGGTGGCTTTTCCTGCCCAGCAGAGCCAGGCTGGCATCGAGGGGCACACAGAGCAGAACTGCAGCACAACCTCCCCAGCTGCTCACTCAGGACAGGGACTCCCATGGGACAGAGAGCAAAATGTTCCTGATATTTCATAAGTAATGGGAGTTTCCTGGTCAGAGCAGCCTGTACAAAGCTTTTCCAATAAACTTTGTGATTGCAGGTCTGACACAGGGAGGTGTGACCAGGCAAAAGCAGGGCACGGTTTGAGATGCTGCACTGGACCTGAGGGTGCACAGGTTCAGTTCTTTGCCTTCCCAGAGGCTGTCTGGGAACTCTGGAAAATTATTTCATTTCCCAGGGGTTCATTTTCCTTCTCAGCCTGGGTTTGTGCTGCACCTTTTGGCTGAGGTTGCTGTGTAGTGAGCCTCTCTCTGTGCCTTGCCCTGTGCTGTGCCCGGGGCTCGGGGCACCCCTGTGGCCCTCGGGTCATGTGGAACAGGGTGTGATCCCAGCCCCTCCTGCCACGAGCAAAACCTTGGCTTTTAGGGTGTTTCCTTACAGCCAAACTGGGTGAGAGTCCCCACCAGAGCCCAAAGCAAGGCAGCAAGGCCTGTTCAGACAACCAAACCCACCAGGGTCGTGTTAGATTTCTCTCTTGAATATTTTGAATGGCTTTCTCATGAATAATGTCTGTAGTGAGCCTGAAAATTATTCTGTGAAGTATTTCTGCTATCACATTATTTGTTAAAAGTCGCCTAATTGTCAGTCCCCAGTAGAATCTGAAGGAGCCACCTCAGTGCAAGAGGGCTTTGCAAAGACCTTTGCAGGAGTTTATCCCCAATTAGAGCCTGCAGAGCCCAGCCCTGATTTCCACCCGGGGAAGCAAAGCTGCAGCTGTGACTGCAGCAGGACGTGGGCCTTGCCTTGCGCCAGGGCTCCAGGCAGCACTTGGCCTTCTGACCCTAAAATCACCTGCTGGAGCTGGAACAGAGTGATCCGAGTGCTGGGAACGTGAGGAGACCTGGGAGCAGGACGTGGCTGGGGGAGCAGAGGCAGCACCAGGGCAGCTCGGGGCTGAGCCCGCGCCCCAGTGTGCACAGGAGCACGTGGGGAATGATGGTGATTTTACCTCCAAACTATGTGGACTTGGAAGCAATGTCATTTTCTTTCATGCATCTTTTATCTGAGAGCTGGCACGTTGTGTTGTGCATAGAAATTAAGAAGATGACTTGGGGCTCTCTTCTGTCGTCACTCGCATGGTGTGTAACTCAATATTTTGTTTATTTATGGGAAAATTCTTTTCTGCAGCTCCACAAAGGTTGTGCGGGAGCGAAGGAGGCGTGAGGAAGGAGAGGGCTGGCCCTCTCCACCCCGGAGTGAGAGCACTGAGAAAATAAAACCTGGCACCCAGGCTGCAGCTGACTGAAAGCATCTTTCAGTTGTGCATGAAAGCCAACAAATCCCCGGCCTCCTCTCCCCCAGGCTGCCCTCGCCACAGAGCAGGGCCACAGCAAAATAAACCCTGTGTGTGCCAATAACTCTGATCCATCAGCTCAGAAGCCAAGAGCCACTGCAGTGTCTCGTGTCTGAGGACTGCACCTCATCTCTCTCCTGTCCCCTCTCGGCTTCACGTGGCCCTTTGCCAAAACAAGAGAGGTTGTCCGAGTGTCTGGGTGGGTACAGAAGGTAAAACCCACCATTTTTGCCCTGCCCTTGTGCACCCCAGTGCGGCTGAGAGCAGCCTGGAGCTCCGTGGCTGCAGCATTTTCGTGGTGTTGGGATTGTCCTGCTCGAGCGTGTCCTGTCCCCTCTGCAGCTGAGCGTGTCCTGTCTCTCCCTGGGTGCATTCCTGTCACGGGGACGAGCTCTGCACTCAGAGAGTCAGGGAGGGAAGGTGCAGGTAAGGGTGCCAAATTATTCCAGGTGGCTAGATTGTATTTCTAGGCACAAGGCTGGGCTGGTCCATGGTCTTTGATTGTCACAGCCAGGCTAGCAGTGACAGAGGCACTCTGCAATTCCCACCTCCTTTCTGTCACTGCTTGGAATGTTGGAGGATTCCCACAAAACCTTGGGGGCATGAAATGCTTTGGCTTGGTAAAAAGGCTGATAGAGGAAAGTGACAAAATCTTGAGCTGAGAAAGGAATATTGACTCACAAAGAAAGAAAAATATCTATTAAAAAAACCATTGCCAAGAATTCCCTCGTCTGAGAGAAACTCAGGGAATTCGATGTGAGGGGGTCAAAACCATCAAGAAAAGCAGGGCATGGACAGAACAAGGACAAAGGGGTCCCCTCCTAAGGCAGTCTTGGTCAACCTGCCCATGCTGCCTTTACTCACAGGGGACTGTCACAAGCCATCAGCCCCTAGAAATACACTGTCAAACCCTCAGCAAGGTTTTGTGAGAAACAAGCATTCACTTCTAACCAGCCCAAGCCTATAAACCTGGGGGAGAGGGGTTATTTTTTCAGTTAAATGCCTAAACTGACCAGGTGTTTCAAGGAAGCCAGGGCAGCCTGACGTATGGGAAAATGCAGAGGTGCAGGTGACTTGCTGAAGGTGCTGGAAAGAGTCGAGGTGACTTTTTTCCAAATTCTGTTGAGGATTTTAGTCTCTGCAATGATTTGGAATAGCTTTTTTCCCTGCAGATCCCCAATAAATGTCTGAGTTTTCCAGTGCCAAGCCAGCCCCTGTGCTTGCAAAGGGCACAGCTCTGGTGATGCCAGTCTTACAGTTTAAAGAGAGTTTTGAGTTTAGCAAAGTATCCTTCGCTGGTGTTCATTATTTATGTATTTGAAACTTACCTTTACACCAAGGAAAGGTTTATGAAGTAGATTGGATTCATACTTCAGCTCCAGAACAGTCTAAACAAACTGGCCAACCCCCCTTTTTTGGGGTGACCAGTTGGGTGATCTTCCACAAATGTTTATGTTCTTCTGCTTTCCTTTTTGTAAAATAGAATTTGTCTCCCCCTGAGCTCTACCAAGACTCTTCCCTCGCCCCTGTACTCCCCACATGTGCAGGATGTGTGTAATAAGTTTTCAGGAGTCAGCAGCCTTCCACAGTCTCCCTTGTTCATCCACAAACCCACGGAACACTAAACTTCTCCTTTTTCATCTCTGAAACAGAACATACCCGTGCAAACCCCAGTGCCTGGTCTGGAAGTGCTGCTGAAGCCTCCCGTGGGAGCTTGGGACGAGCTCCTGGTGCTGCCCTTCCTGGTGGGATCCGTGCAGGAGATCCCCTGATCCCCTGATCC
>VYXC01007458.1:165631-193018 GCA_013397175.1 Platysteira castanea | reverse complement strand
TCCCCTGACCCTCTGATCCCCTGATCCCCTGATCCCCTGATCCCCTGACCCCCTGATCCCCTGTCCCTCAGAGGCTCTGGGGTCACTGCAGGGACAGAGCTGCCAGACCCCAAAAGCCTGTGGACGCCCAAGGCTTGGAGGCACAGGGTTGGCACACCTCCAGGTGCCCGGGCTGTCTCTCCTGGCAGCCCTGGGGATGAAGAAAATCAGCTGGGATCCCCCCCTGAGCCTGCATTCCTCGCCTGCTCCCCAGCCCTGGCTTGTCCTGCCACACAGCCTGCACGGGGCAAGGCTGCCCAGGTTGGACCCCCTGGTTAGAGGAGAGGGAGTTCTTCACAGGAGGCACGGTGCTGAGATCATTCCCCTTCTGGAGAAGCTCCTTCCCAGAGACCCGGGCCAGGCAGGGGCACGAGGGCTCTCTGGAAGGGGGGAGCTGCTTGTTCCCAGCCCTGAGAGCTCCTGCTGGCTTTCCCCCAAGGGGCAGCTCCCCCAGCTCCCCCGTGCCAAGGCACACCTTTGAACGAGCTGATGGTTGTGTTTCTCCCCTTCTCCCCCACGCCACGATTTTCAGAGCAGTAAAAATTTCCCTATTCTTATTTATTTTTGGGGGGGAGCAGCTGGGACTGTGTTGGGAATAGTTGCAAAAAATCCTCTGGGGGGTCTGGGCACACAAAGCGTTGGGAGCCTGGCAGGCACGGGCACACCTGTGGGGCACTCTCAGAGCAGCCACAGCACTCACCACAACCCGGGTGACAAAGAGCAGGGCCTGGCTTTCCCAGCTAATTTGTCTGCTGCTGGCTGTTTGCTCAGGAATCCGCTCCCAAACCCCATGTGGTAGCACGTAATTGACTGAAGAACCAGAATGTAACCAGAAGATGAATCAGGAGGAATTATTTCCCAAACCCACCACTTAACTGCGAGGCAGTGGCAATCCACAGTGGCCCTTTTCATCTGCTTATCTTCATTAAGGCATTAGGGATCCCCTGCTCTGCCAGGCTCCTCCCAACCCCCATTCACAAACAGCCTCGCTCTTTTTTCCCCTTTTTTTTCTTGAAAGAAATATGGTTTTCTACTCCTATGTTAATTTCTTAATAAAGACAATAAATAATGACTTAATGCCAGTGAATAAAGTGCCCAAATCCCCGTGCTGTCCATGTGTTGAAGGTGAGGAAGGGGCAAGATGGGAGGGGGTTGCAATTTTAGTTGCTCCTAAGCTCATCTTGGCACAGCATCACTCCTTCAGATGAAGTGTCCCTGTTCTCCTCTGCCCAGCCCCTTCTCCTGGCTGTGCTGTGCCGAGGCTCAGAGCTCCTTCCCTGCAGGCAGAGTGCCTGGGAACTGCCTGTGCCTGCCAGCCTGGGCATTCCCAAGTGCTGGGGCACCCCGGGTACCAGGCTGTGCTTGGGAGAAAGGACAGAATGCTCACGCTCCTGAAATAATTCTCCCAGCTCTTGGCATTATCTCTGGTAGCCAGAAGAACAGGAAAATAATGATCTTTGGCACAGGCAAAGGTAATCAATGTGGATGCTATTTTTTTTCTCTTAGATGGGAAATACGTGCAAAATTTACATCTGGAATCACAAATTATTGTGAAAATGCATATGTTGGCTTAGTCGTATTTAAAGTGGGCTGGTTCAGCTTAACTCTGTATCTAAGTTGAGATTTTAAATTATCTTCATGTTCTGCCTGTCACTGCTGTTGTCCTGGGTATTTATTATGGGTGACTCACCACCACCATGAGCAGTGTCAGAGACAAATATAATTTCTTTTTAAATCATGAATGTATTTTCTTTACTTTGAATTGCCTTGATGTTTTCCCACTTGTTCTTCTGGCCTACTCCCCAAGTGTCTCATGGGCCAGCTGCACATGAGTGTTGTCTTCCAGAGGGATCTTCTCTCTCACCACAGGCAAGAGGCCACATTTGAATTTATTCCCTGTTCACATCATCACTTGAACTCTGCCGTGAGTCCATTCCAAGCAGCTATAGGTAAATCCATGCAAAACTGTGGGGGAAAAAATCAGATGTTTTGAACCCAGAATTAATGTTCATGTCCAATTGTACTGTTATGATAAATACATCATCAAACCCCAAATGGTTTATGAAGGCTCAATTGCTGTGGTTCATCCACGTCTAGGAGCTGTATTTCTATTCAGTTCCTGTAAGGCTGGCTCAGATTTTGTACCAAAATTCAGGCAGCATTTCACTGTGGATGTGTCCCCTCTCCTGACAATACAACATTTTTGTCAGCAAAGGGAATGGGAGTAGAAAATTCTGTGGAACTGAAAGACTCTTGGGTTTTTTGATCTGCTCAGAGACAATTTACCATTTGCCAAGGAGTAAACCCCGTTTGCTGCTCTGCTGCCATCTGCCTTCGTTACTGCAGCCCCCCAGTGGGACTGGGACACTGGGACACTGGGACACTGGGACACTGTGACACTGGGACACTGGGACACTGGGACACTGGGACACTGGGAGAGTGGGACACTGGGACACTGGGACACTGGGACACTGGGACAGTGGGACACTGGGACACTGGGACACTGGGAGACTGGGACACTGGGACACTGGGACACTGGGACACTGGGACACTGACACTGGAGACACTGTGACACGGTGACACTGGGACACTGGGACACTGGGACACTGACACTGGAGACACTGTGACACGGTGACAGTGTGACACTGTGACAGCCACTTCATTGGTGCCTTGCACCACCCCAAGTCATGCCCTGAACAAGGCTGTGCTTCACTCAGTCCTTGTGTTCAGCAGAGACCCAGAACAGCCAGCCCTGCTGTGCTGGAGCACTCCTGGGTGCTGCAGATTCAGCCTTTTCCTGCAGGTCTCGTTCTCTTCTCCAGCCTCCAAAGCTGGTTTCAAGCTGTCGTTCCTGAATGTAAACCCCCTCCCACTGCTGCCTTCCTGAGAGCCAGTGAAAAACAGCCCCCAGAGGTGGGAATTCCCCTGATTTTCACATCCAAAGTCTACTGGGAGCCCTTGAAGGCTCAGCACTGTGCCCTGCAAAATGCCTGGCAAAGCACGGCTTGCCCAGCCTCAGGGGCATCCCCGGTGTCCCTGCCCCGGGAGGGGACACTGCAGGGGCATCCCCGGTGTCCCTGCCCCGGGAGGGGACACTGCAGGGGCATTCCCGGTGTCCCTGCCCCGGGAGGGGACACTGCAGGGGCATCCCCGGTGTCCCTGCCCCGGGAGGGGACACTGCAGGGGCATTCCCGGTGTCCCTGCCCCGGGAGGGGACACTGCAGGGGCATTCCCGGTGTCCCTGCCCCGGGAGGGGACACTGCAGGGGCATTCCCGGTGTCCCTGCCCCGGGAGGGGACACTGCAGGGGCAGCTGCGGCTGCAGGAGGGGCAGTGGGCACGGCCCACACCAGCGGGGAGCTCTCTCTGAACTGCACAGGGTGGCTGCAGAGGCTCTCCCCAGCAATTCCTCCTGGAAAACACCACTTCAAGCCATTTCCCCGGGTTCCTTAGGGATGCTGCTAAAATTGCTGAGGAACTTTCAGTCATCTGCATCCAGTATTAAGAACCTTAAGCAACTGGGATAAGTTTTCCTCCCAGGTAGAGAGTGCAGAGGATTCTCAGGCATATTTTCATCTCCTTTTCTGTAGGAACAGAGACACTGACCCACATTTGTGCAAAGCCATCTATTTAAAACACGTCCGAAGGACTTTGGAACATGTAAGAAAGTACAAACCCTTCTGAATGATGCCAGAAGGACAAATCACAGGCTCCTCTTTTCTGATATGCTCCATTTGGCCCTGTCTTGCTCTAGACCCACACTCATTTTGCTTTCTTGCCAGCTGCCAAACGAGAGCAAGTTATTTTACCACCCGTAAATACCTTAAAACTAGTTTTTATTTATCAAGAAAAATCCCAATTGTCACACTGAAAATCCCTGTAGATTTTGAGGTCTTTCCATTTTCATCACCTGAGACACCTCTCAGCAGTTTCTGACCTGCTGCTTTTGCCCTCCTCTTCTCAGAGTCCCAGGATCAGCCCAGAGCTGCTGGGGCAGGGCGCTGCTCATGGCACTGAGGGTTCTGTGCTGTTCCCTCTCCCACATCTCTGCACTCGATGCTTCCCCAGCTCCTCACACGTGGGGACAAAGCAGGGACCTGCAGGAGAGGGGGGAGCTGCCAGAGCTGCCCCTCCCAGTGCCACGCTGGGGGAGCAGAGCCCAGCAGCACCAGGAGTGCACAGTTTTAGCCTTTATAATTTTGCAGGAGTTCTCTGCAGTCCTGAACTCAGGTACCATTCCTTGGGAATCGTCAGCCTCTTGCAGATGCTCGGGGAGCCAAGAGTTTCTGGTCCCTTGTGTGGAAGGGAAGCACTGTCTCATTTCAGTTCTCAGAGCACGTGTTGTATTTGTGGTAGTTAAGGGGCAGAAGGATCACGGCCTGGTTCCTGTAAATCCGGCTGGACCTGCCAGTCTGGCCGTGGAGAACGTGTCTCTTGATGTGGAGTCACTTTCAGACAATGCAGGAACCCACCAGGTCCTTTCCACAGCTTCTCTGGCTTCACACGGAGCACCAGGGAGAGGTGGCAGAGTGTGTCAGGTGTGGGGTGCCACAGTGACATTTCCAGCTGGAACTGCCTTGTATTCCCGAAATTGTTTTCTTAGGAGTTGGTGGGTTGTGTAATTCATTCCTGCTTTTTCCTTGATGGTTATTATGGTCTCTGTTCTGTGTTTATAATGACGTGTGTTTACTAATAGTGTGGTGGCATCCACTGCCAAGCTGCTTCTGCTAACAATAAAACAAGGGAAAAGTGATATTTATGAAGGCTCGGGGGCTGGCCGGGCTGCAGAGCTTGATTTTTATTGTAGCTGACTGCAAACTTCTCAGACACGAGAATCTGTCTCTCATTGTGGAGAGCTGGTTTTCATTTCAAGCTGGGTCCCATTATTGGGGTTTGGTTTGCATTCTGCAAGGTTGGCCATGTGCGGATTCACACAAACAAATATGGAATTTATGTCTGTAGCTTTCACTTGTGGGATTTAAACCTCCACCTATTTCAAATGTCTCTGGAAGGGGATAAGAGGAACTGCAATGTTCCTCTTTCTAATGGAAGGATGTGTTGTGTAGCAACGAGCAGGCCAATAAAAATAGTTGGAATTAATTTCCACCCTCTCCTGAGCCACCAGGGCACGAGAGAGCTGTGTTAGGGCAGGAGCTGCAGCAGATGTCACTGGCCACTCGCTGCCTGTCTCCTGTGGCTCTGCAAAGGGACCTGTGCCCAGGGCTGTCCTCAGCCCAACGCATTTCCCCAGCACCAGCTGCTGCTTGGGGACACTTTCAGGCTGTCTGCTGAGGTTTGCAGGCTCGGGGTGTTTCATGTTTGGAGAGCCTTTGCAGTGGTTCCCAGTCAGGGTAAGAGAAAAGACAAATTCCCAGAAAAGCTCTTGGTTTCTGGGAGAAAACCAATCCCACGTAGACAAAGATCTTGCCCTGGATGACAGAGGTGGGATATTGGAACCCGAGCTGTGCCTGAGGATGTTGGGGTAGGGGCTTCTTTTCCAGAAGGGTTTCCAGGCAGAGCTGAGTGTCTGTGGGCACTTCCCTGGAGCAATGTGCCACGCCAAGGAGGGGACTCGGCAGGGCCAGAGTTTCTGGGCAGGGTGCCTGAGGGGAGGCAGCTGGCACCGCCTGCCCCCGAGCCAGCAGGGACAAGAGGAGCTGTGCTGCACCCAGGGGGTCTCCTCCTGTCCTTCTGCCCACGGGTGGGGCTCACTGGTCCTCGGGAGACTCCCAGTCTGTTCCTTCAGTGCTGATGCAGAGCTTGGTTCCTTGCCAGGCTCAATCCTGCAGCTCCCACTCACCTCTCAGCTATTACCAATAATGTCTCCTATTTTTTTTCAAATTACAGGCAAACAGGAGCTGTGTAACTCCTGTCTTCAGCTTCTTGGTTTCCCCTGTGACTGTAACCCAAAATACTCACAGGAATGGTGACTTGACCTTTTTACTGACCAAACAGGGGTGTGAAGGGGGCAGCCTAGAAAAGCACCCTTTTCTCTGAAGGAAAAAGTATTTTCACTAAACTTTGTGGTAAGAGGGTTTCAGGTGTAAAGTCTCCTGCTTCAGTGTCTGCTGCCCCATGGCAGGCATGAGCTATGTCTGTATCTTGTCCCACCAGTTAACCCACATAATTTAAGGGATGGAAACCAATTTCTTCATGCTGAAAGTTATGCCAATTATGTATGATTCAGTTCTGGGTTTGTTACCCCGAGTCATCTTTGGGGGGAAGGGGAGGTGGTATTTTAGGATGCCCAGTGCATCTCATACCCAGGGACGTTTTAACAACGTAATGGGTTTAAGCTGACTCCTGAGAACTTGGCTGTGCAACTCTCTATCTGTAGCCCAAGTTGTGTTACAGGAAGGTGTAAACACCCTCCGTGTGATCTGTCCTTCTGCAGCCCCCCACTGTCTCAATTCCAGGGGTGCAGGATGTGTGCTCTGCTTTCAGCTCCCAGACAGTTTCCACCAAAGCCCACTTCATAACCACATGGAATAAGTCAAATAAGAAGTGTGTCTGTGTTGGGAAAGTTTCCTGGTTTTCTTACCTGGATTCACAGTTTATATACACATAGGATAATAGCCTTATTAAAACAATGAAAAATTAACAGGAAGACCTTTCTATTTAGGGAAGAAAATCATGACTCAGCCCCAGAACAGATGAAACTCATGAAAGGTGGAAAAATGAGTGTCACAGTTGGTTCAGAGGTGGCAGCTGCCCTGGATTCTGGATGTTGGCTGTGGTGAATTGTTCTTCCCGTGGTTGCACTGACCCAAACAAGCACAGCTTTGCTTGTCCTCTGTGCTCAGACTTCGGGGAGAGCTCTGCTGCAGAAGGATGGAGGTTTTTGCAGTGTCACAGGCAGTTCTGCTTATGGCCCTGAACTCTGTTTTGCTTCTCAAACAAGAGCTTTATATTTTTACAGAATGCAGACTATTTTTAATGTTAACATTAGAGTTAAAATGCTTTGCAGGGGTTCTAAGTCCTTCGGTGACAGCGGAGGGAGGCGTTGGCACACCTGGAGCCTGACACTTTGCCTGTTCCTGTTGTATAAACTGATCAAAGTATGAGCTGCTTTCCACAAACGCAGCTTCTTCAGCAGCTGCAGCCCCCAAAACTGTCCCACAGACGTGTCCATCAGCTCTGGGTCTGCCTGTCTGCTGGATTCAGAGATAGACAAGGGGAAATGGCCCTCAGATGAAGCAGGGTAGATTTAGATTGGATATATGGAATAAATCCTTCCCTGGGAGGGTGGGCAGGCCCTGGCACAGGGTGCCCAGAGCAGCTGTGGCTGCCCCTGGATCCCTGGCAGTGCCCAAGGCCAGGCTGGACACTGGGGCTGGGAGCAGCCTGGGACAGTGATACCATGATCCCTGATGTCCCTTCCAACCCAGCCCACACTGGGTTCTGTGGTTCTGGGGACTGAGCCATGGGGTGAGGGGCTTTTTCTGAGTGGGGTCACCCCTGCCCTCCTCCCCCTGCCTGGCCCCTTGCTGCTTCAGGACCCCCGTGCTGTGAAGCCTTTCCTGTGTCCCCACCAGAGCTGCCCCCGGGGCTGTGGTCACCCCCCAGGGCTGTGGTCACCTCTCAGGGGCTGTGGTCACCCCTCAGGGCTGTGGTCACCCCTCAGGGGCTGTGGTCACCCCTCAGCGGCTGTGGTCACCTCTCAGGGGCTGTGGTCACCCCTCAGGGCTGTGGTCACCTCTCAGGGCTGTGGTCACCCCTCAGGGGCTGTGGTCACCCCCCAGGGCTGGTGGCATCTCCTGCTGGCAGCCCCAGGAGGCTCCTGCAGACACCTCCACAACGAAGCCACGGAGGACAGAGTTCACAGGAGGGGCTGCATTCTGTGTTTGGAAAAAAAATTAAA
This sequence comes from Platysteira castanea, assembly GCA_013397175.1. Classification (NCBI taxonomy): domain Eukaryota; kingdom Metazoa; phylum Chordata; class Aves; order Passeriformes; genus Platysteira; species Platysteira castanea. The sequence continues at coordinate 185,119 of VYXC01007458.1, read as the reverse complement.
ACTGTAGCTTGCTGCTAGTAATTTATCACACCCAGGCTGTGCTCTTACTGCAGGACTTCATAAATAATATTTCATTTAAGGTTTCCAAGGATTGAGTAAGGAATTTTAAGGACCAGACTGAAGGAAGCATACTCTTATCATCACTGTCTTTGATTTAGTGCTCTTTGTAAACCAGTAGGAGCTGGTGGGTTCAGGGACTGTTAATGAATACAGCACACTGAACTGGGCTGTGTTTAAAGCCCAGGTTTTTTAGTGTTTTAGCTCCGACACCCTGGGATGCTCTGAGGGCTCAGTTTTCAGGAACACAGATAATGCTGCTGCCTGGGAATGTAACCCAAAGTCAGAGCTCTGCTGATAGGAATTCCTGTGGTGGAGGAGTGATTTACCTCAGTGGATAGTCTGGGTTCTGGGGACTACATGGCAGCAGCTACAGCTCCTGAGCCTTCCTAAAGCGATGGGGAGAGCTCCAGCTGGGACAGGGGAGGCAGTTCAGGCGGAGTCAGGAGGGCCACGGGCACTCACACAAGCTGAGGATTTGTGTCTAACTCGTCTTCCAAGTTTTGCATTGTGCAGCATTTTTCTCTCCAGAACTGTCAGGGTAACTCCAGCTCTGGCTGCCGAGGAGCTTCCTCCGAGATGCTCAGTAAAACCCCTCGGGTCGTGCTGTCACAAGGGTTCCTCACTCCCGCAGCTCATCAGGGTGGAGCTTTTCCCCTGAGCATCCTCAGGAGCCTGGGCTGCCCGTGGCAGCCCGGGAACAAGGACTTGGTCCCTGTTCAGGTGGAGAGGGTCACCCACAGCACCCAGAGCAGCGCCCATGGCCTCGTCTGCACTCCCTGGGCAGCTGCTGCTCCAGAGCTGGATGGGTCAGGTCCCTTGTACAGCCCCATGGACCTGTCTGCCACTGCTGTGTGAGCACACGGTGAGGAAAAGCACACTCCTACGTCTCACTGGGAATTATTTTTCCAAGAGGATTCACACCACGTTTGGAATTCTGCATATGTTGGTTACTTGTGATTAATGCAAATGAGGGCTCGTTGCTCCCAGGCTGGATAAAACATAATTGTCATAACCAAGAGAACTGGGAGAAGGCACTGGGAAAAAATAAGGCTGTCTTCCCTAGAGGGATCCAGGAAAATTAGACTAATAACAGAAGGTGTGTTGGCTGGAGAAAAGCTTAAAATGAAATTTGTGGGTTTTGCTTTCGCACAATGTAATTGCATGTATGTCCACGGGTGTGCTGGGAAGGCTCTGGAGGAATTCTGTCTGTCTCTGTGTCAGAGCCTGGCAGCAGCTTTGGTGCAACCTGGGGCTGCATCTCGTGTTGCATTTTTCCTGTGAACATTCATGCATTAAACTCAAATACGCTTTTAATGAGCACTTGAATGGATATCAAATGAAACCCGAGAGTAACATACGCGCGATCAGAATGAATTTGTAAATTGGGAAGGGGAGGGGGAAGGGGAGAAACCAATGTTTGCAGTTCTTGCCTCGGCTGTCAGATGTTCATTTTGGTGGCATATGTGAAATGTAGTGGCAACCTGCATGGAAATGCATCCCAACCAGCAGGGCAGCCCTGGCCAGGTGCCACGCGCTGCTGGGCTGCACATCTGTGTCCCAGCCCTGGGGACAGCAGGACGAGCTGCCAGCTCTGCACGCGGGCTCTGGCGTCCCTCTCCCAGCCTGGGCATGCCTGGGCCATCATCCCTGCAGCACTGAGGGTTTTTCCTCGTGACCTGCTGCCTGCATGGAGCTCTGGCATGAGGCAGCACGGGGCAGTCCCTGTCACCCTGAGCGAGCTGGCCTTTTTAAGAGCTTCATCAATTTTCAGCAGCACTTTAAAAAATATCTTCTTACTCTGTTATATGCAGGGTTTTACTGGTTCTGCTTCCAAGGGACCGACAGAAAACCCTGGACAGAGCATCCCTGCAGTTGCTGGGGTTTGGTGCTACTCGGCAGCGCAGCCTTGGTGCAGTTCCATGCAGAGTTTGTTCTAAGAACCATTTGGCAGCACCGGCTGGGACTTTCAGGAAGTTCAGGTCCCACTGGCTCTGCAGACAGTTCCCAGGCCAGAGTTGCAGCCCTGGGGCTCCTCTGCCAAGCTCCTGAATCTCTCCTGCACTGTTCCTCCTTCAGAGAACAGCAACAATTAGTATTTGTATTTATAGCAGAGCCTCCCACCCAAGCCCGGGGGAGGATTCCCTTGTGCTGCTCGCCTGGTGCTCAGCCCAGGGAGACTCCTCGGAGGGGCCGTGTGGAGGGGCAGCACTCCCACCCCCAGCACGGACCCTTCCAGGGGTTACAGGTGGAAGGAGTCACCACGTTACCTCCAAAACACTTCGGAACTCACGGAGTTCTGCCCTGGATAAGGTCATTCTTGTTTATGGATTTCTCTCAAATTAAATGTCCTCTGCCATTTTCACAGCTAAATGTTACCATGATGGGCACAAACATGGAAAAAGGTGGTCTTCTCTTGTGCTGAAAAATTCTGACTTCCATGTGTGCTCATGGGGAAAAGCCAAGTCAGCCCAGAAGTGTGCTTCCCCTCTGCCTTGCCAAAAATATTCCTGGAGGAGGGACAGTCACAGCTGCTTCCCAGAGACCTTGTGTCTAAAGAAGTGGCATTGCCTTGGCAGGGAAATGGCATTTCAGGAGGTGGATGGCTTCCACAGAAACCCAGGGATCAAATTAGGGTGGGATTAGGGTTGCTTCAAATGCAGGATAAAATAATATTAACTCTGAGGCTAAATAAGCTGAGATGAGGGATGGTTGATCTGGAATTATGGTTATGATGAGAATTTGTTTTCATGCAGGGGGTGCTTGTTGAAGAACTTGCTGTAATTATGAGGGGGAGTAATCAGCAGGGAGGAAGAGATGTGGTCAGCGCAGAAGAACCTACCAAGAGTGGGATGATGGAAAAGATCTCCTTCCCTTTGGAGGCCTCCCAGAACTGAAACAACTCCTTGGGCAGTGCATCTTTCAGTGTGGTGAGAGCCTTCCTTTCCACCCAGAAACTGGGCTGGGGGTGTGTGTTTCCATGATGTAGGAATGGTAACTCAGGGGCTTCTGTGTGGTTTGTATTTATGGAGAGTGGGAGGGAACTGGCAGGAGCGAGGATGGGGAAGGTGGGAAACCACTTTGCCTCTCTCATAGCAATGCTAGGAACAGGAAATGTGCCCAGGGCCTGGAGATGTAAATGGTCAGGACTTTTCTGGGAGTTCCTGACGTGCTGTGGTTGTGGCAGGTAAAGCCCAGCAGCACAAGGTGTAGCAGCACTGAAGTGTGGAATTGCTGAGGTTGGAGAAGAGCTCCCAGCCCATCGAGTCCCAGCTGGGCCCCATCCCCACCTTGTCCCCAGCCCAGAGCCCTGAGTGCCACCTCCAGCCCTTCCTGGGACACCCCCAGGGATGGGCACTCCAAACCTCCCTGGGCAGCCCCTGCCAAGGCCTGAGCACCCTTTCCATGGGGAAAGGGTGAGAGCTTCATGCAGAATTTCTCTTCCCAAGGTGTTCCATGTCCCGTGGCAGGGGAGAACTCAGAGCTTTCACCGAACATTTCTGTTTGGTGTTTTCTGTCTCCCTCAAAAGAAGTCTTTAAAAGCAAACTGGAGCCTTTGGTAATTTAAACGAGCCTGATCCAGGCTCTGTGTTCCTGTGACAGGAGCTCTGTTACCCTTCCCAGTGCCCTGTGCTTGAATTCACAGGAGATTTGGGGCCTGTTGCTTTGTGCCCAGCCCTCATCTGTGTTTACTCATCCATGTCCCCATCGGTGCTGGGAGGCAAAGAGCAGAACACAGCCAGGCTTTGATGAAGGCAGGTGCTCCCTGAAGCTCGTGGGACAGGCACACTGATCTGTGGCACACCAAGGAACCCAAGGGCATGAGGAGCCCACCCTGGAGCACACCCAAGGGTCTGCCCCGTTCCAGGGGGTGTCTTTGATGGGGATCAATATTTGAAGTGCATTTCTTTTCACAAATAGGACATTCAGCCAACACTTTTTTTTTGTTTTATAATTCTTGAAGAATGCTTCCAAACTGTCCCCCGATGCCAAAGAAAGCAGAGCAGTGTTTTCCATCAATCTGCAGGACATCTGATGGAGTTCAGTGGGACCATCTACCTGTCCAAATTAGCAGGCATAACACTTTCCAGGACTGCAGCCTCCAGAAAAGTTCATGCTCCACAACTACAGAGATATACGAGGACTGGGAGGGAATTTTGACTTCTTTGCTGTTACTATTTTAGAAGTACTTGGAGAATCGATTTAATAAACCTGCCAAGGCCTGAGCATGCCCCCAGTCAGAGGGTACTTAACTCCCAAGCCTGAAGCCCTGCTGGAATTCTGCAAACTCTGTGGTGAGGTGAAGCTGCTTCTGAGATGTGCCCTCTTCAGACGTGCAGGCTCAGCAAGGCAGAGGGGACACGGCAGAACATCTCTCAGTAAGAGATGGTCTTCTGCTGCAGATCCTAATGCCTCAGGCATGAAACTGGCATAAAAATGCCAATTTCCCAACTGGCACGGGGGGTGAGGGTTGAGTTTGTGTGTGCTGGGAGACAAGGGAGCACCACACGATGAAAATCCAAGGAACTCCTTGAGGGCTCCAAGCTGGGCAGCTGAAGGACCTGGGTGAGAGCAGTGTTTGCCTCTTCTGCCCGTGGCTCTCCTGAGTGCCTTGCTCACAACTTCATGGCTTCACCTGCATGGGACCAAGAACCAAACCACTTTCTGAGTGGACTTCCCTGGTCCTCCATCTCCTGCAAATCATCTTTAAATCATGCAAACCTTGGGCGTAACAGAAACAACATTACAACCTGAGGTGTATCCAGGGAGCCTTTTGGCCCCTCCGGCCTCCTCCATGCCTCGCAGAGGGACAGCAGAGGTTATATTTTTTGGAGGGATGACTCATACGCTTGCCATGGGCAGAGAACCAACTATTCCATCAACTAAGATCCCCTGTAAGCTGTCCAAGCAGAAAAGTTGGCTTTGACTATAAAGGTAGCTGGTAGCCTGCCTTCTCTTGGAGGTAAGAGGAGTTGGAGAGCTGCCACTGTGGGAGTGTGCTTCAAAAATAGGGACAGAAATGAGGAAAATGTTAAAGCAGGGAGTAAATGCCAGTTAAAGAGGCTGTTATAAACAACTCTGAGGGCTCAGCAGCGTGGGGCTCAGAGCTGACCCCCAGCAGCAGATCTCCTGGTAGCCCACGAAAGGTGGGCTGGGCAGCCAGCTCTGCAGGAAAGTTCATCAAAAACCATATTGTTAACAACCAATTAGATGTCAGATTATTGTCAAAACAGGGAAATTTGTATTTAACCGGCAATTTAATAACGTGGCTGTGTCTCAGTTTGGCTTCTGAGGGAAATGGGAATTGCTTCCTCTGTCTAATCTCGGGGTTTGCTTCTTTTCTCCCTCCTGCGATGCTGTGAGCCTCCAGCCACGGTGTGATCATTTCCTTCCTGCAGGAAGGTGCAAGGAGGGGGTCCCAGAGCACCGGCCTGTGGGCAGTGTCCTCTGCTGAGCTTTCCTCGGGGGACAGGCACAGCAGGGCGGTGGCAGAACAGGTGAAACAACCCTCAGCACCAGCTCCTTACACACTGCGGGCAAAGGTTTTCATTTCAGTTTCTGAGGCTGCATCTCCTCTGTCTGGAGCACAGACCCACAGAGGAAATGCTCTGGTCAGCCCCAGACCTGCACATCCACTGTCCCTTAAGGAATCCTTCCCTGGGAGGGAGGGCAGGCCCTGGCCCAGGGTGCCCAGAGCAGCTGTGGCTGCCCCTGGATCCCTGGCAGTGCCCAAGGCCAGGCTGGACATTGGGGCTGGGAGCAGCCTGGGACAGTGGGAGGTGTCCCTGCCCATGGCAGGGGTGGAATTGGACAGGCTTTGAGGTCCCCTCTCACCCAAACCACTCTGGATTCTCTGTCCCAGCACAGGCAGCTGCAGCCATCACCTCCAGCAGCTTCAGTTTGCTGTGGCTGAGGTTGGGTTTGCTGGAGTCTGACCAGCAAAGCATTTCAGCCCTGATTTAGTGTAAAATGTCACTGGTGGGATCCCCTGAGCTGTGCTGGTGATGTGGGACTCACGTGGGACCAGACCCACTGCTCTGTGCCATGGGCAGGGTCCCAGGCATGGATGAACTTGGCTCCTTCCTTCAAACACCCCTAGGAAGGCCCATGACCTGTCCTTCCACGTAAAAACATCATTTGGGGGTTGTTTCCATCATAATTGGCTTCTAGGCTGAATTATCTTATAAATCAAATCATCTTTTTAAAGGTCATCATAAATTTTCTGCCTTTTTTTACATAGATTTGTGTTTCAGCCTTGAGTTTTTCTCAGCTTTTAGTCATTTTTGTAGCTTTAACCTTCCACCTGCCTCGTTTACTCCAAGGCATGCTGCAAATGTCCCAGCCATAATGACTTTAGCAGGATGTCCCCCCTGCAAGCAGCAGTCTGCAGCAGTCAGACACCCAGAGACCAGGTTTTAATCAGCCTTGACTGAAGACTAAAAATGATTCACTCCTGTCAGCATTGGGCAACACAACAAACAGTTCTCCAGCAAATCACTTAAGCAGAAATATGTTGGCATGTTTCTATAGCAACTAAGGAAAAATATTTCACACAAAAGTCCATCTGCTGCAACAGAGAGGGAGATCTGGCCAAGGATCCCGTTTGAAATTAATCTTAATTTGCAAATTTTATTTTTGAAAACCTCTCATAAACACTTGCACAAAAAGACAGAAGGTAAGTGAGAGACAAGAGAATTGATTTTTTTTGATAGATGCTGTCAATTAATCACCAAGCTGATCTTTAATTTGGGAAGCAGTGATTGTCTGAGGCTGAAACTCCCCAGTGCCTTGGAGAGGTTCATCTCCAGGGCTGTTTACCCACCAGGCTGCCTCACACCATCTTGTGCTCAGAGTATTTGGAAACACACAGGATTTTTTCGAGAGAGCCTGGTAGCAAGCATCCAAATTTTTTTTTTTTAAATCATTTTGGTTTGATTTACTTGTAAAGAGTTACTCAAATTTATTCAACCATATAAAATGCTTTGTAGAAGCCATCAAAGTGAGGAGAGGGGGGAAAAACCAATGCGATAATTTGGACAGCAATGCATTTTATTTTATGTGATGTCAACACTTCAAAGCCTATTGGAGCCGTGCTCAGGAGATCTGAAACATTTTACGGGGTGCTTGGTGTCTGTGCTGCAAACCATCTCCAACTCTGGGATCTCTTGCACAACATCCCCAGCTGCTGCCAGCAGCTCTTTCCTCCTCACTTGCTGCCTTCTCTGTCCCCCCTGGCACTTCAACAGAGGCCCCAAAATAAATTTTATAAAAGAAATGTAAAAGAGCAACCAGAAGTTCCTTCCAGCTGGGCCCAGGAAGGTGCTGCAGGTCCCCAGGGGCTGTGTCCATGAGGAGGGAGGTCCAGCTTGGAGCCTCTGCCACCTGGAGTTTTGTGTGGAAGACCGGACCTGATGAGACCTCAGAAGAGCTGAGGTTTCTGTCTCATGTCCTGCAAGAAAGATGGAGAGACAATACTTGCTTACAAGTAAATGTGGAGTGCCAGGACACAGGGAATGGCTTCCCACTGCCAGAGGGCAGGGATGGATGGGATATTGGGCAGGAATTGTTCCCTGGGAGGTGGGCAGGCCCTGGCACAGGGTGCCCAGAGCAGCTGTGGCTGCCCCTGGATCCCTGGCAGTGCCCAAGGCCAGGCTGGACACGGGGGCTGGGAGCAGCCTGGGACAGGGGGAGCTGTCCCTGCCATGGCAGGGGTGGGATGAGATGATCCCTAAGGTCTGTTCCATCCCAGGCCATCCAGTGACTCTCTATAAACTCACTCCTCTCTGAAGCCCATTCTAGGTCTTCATGAAATGCTATGAACAACTTCTCTCCAAATTATTCGTGTAATGGTCAGAATTTGCAGTTTAATATTAAGACTTTGTTTGATGATTGAAATATTAAAATCCCTTCCTTCTGATTTCATATTCCTTATTTTTGTTGGTTTAAAGCATTCTGCAGGTGATTTTCCTTGCACTGTTCTAGTGGGTTGTGGGTGGGTTTGATCGAGCCTGCAGGGAGGGTTCTGTCCAAGCTTTGGGTATTGCTTGGTCAGGTACCCTTGTAGAAACCTGGATTTGAGATCCCTCTTCTGGCATTGATCACAAAACCAAGACTGGAGACCCTAGAACGGGCTCTGCCCCTCTAGAAGCAGGAAGGGCTAAAATTCTCATTAATTTGACACCCCCATGGTTTTAGCCTTATTTCTGGAGTAAAAAGCCATCAGATCAACTCCATTCTTGTGCAGTTCACCCTCACTGGGTCAAGTATCCAGCAGGCAATGTATGGTAATGGCATCTGCCAGCTTTTCCAGAGGTTAAGTTTAAACCAGATTTTCTTCCAGAGTAAAACAGTAGTGAACAGGAGATTTTTCTGTGTGATACTGTGTGAGCTCAGTAAGCTTTTAAAAACTCTTTTCTGAAAAAAACCCCAGTTTTAAAGGGACAATAGGAGCCCTGAAATGGAGGCAACATCATCTGACACGTTTTACTGTTCTCTCTTTTGCTTTGACATTCTGTTTTTGCACCAGCACCACTCTCCCTCAGCTGGACAGACCTGTGGTGAAGCTCTGCAGGTGCCTGCCCAGCCTTTGGTGGCAGTGCCCAGGCACCAGCCCCTGCCTGGCACCCAGGGACTGGGACATGCTCTCCTGCCCAGCTCTCTGAAGTAGCTGAGGAGACAAGAACCTGTTCTTTCTCCTTATTCCTCACTGGTCCTCTCTCCGAAGCTGAACCTCAGGAAGGCCTGAAGAGGAGTGCTGAGACAGCTCCGCTCCTCCTGTGCTCTTCCCCCTCCAGCTGCAGCCTCCCCCCGGCCTGCACTGCCTCTGCTCCTGCCCTCCAGGGGCTCCTTTCCCATAAAGATCTCCAGTCTCTTCTTGAAATGCAAACTTCCCACATCCTTTCCCTTCTGAAGGGCTCTGAGGCAGAGGGGAGACACTCAGCTACCCAAAATTCCTGCCACCTGGCAGGAGACACTCAGAGCTGGGGCAGGGAGGGCACTGGGGATGCAGGAGAGGCTGCAGGGAGCTCAGGGCAGGTCAGTGAGCAAAGGGGAGGAAGCCTCTGGCAGGAGAAGAGGCTTCAAAGATTTTGTTGTGGGGTCTGTCTACCAAGCAGCCTAACTTCCAAAGAAAACAGGAAGTTGTGTGGATAAAATGAGGCTTATTTAGTGTCATTTACCAGTCCTGAGAAGGTTCTGGGAGGTTTAGGAACTGCTACCATGAGCCTGGTGCACTTAACCCACTGAGCAGGAGGGGAAGCAGCACAAACCCAGCTCACCCGGAGCTGGCTGTGCCAGCATGACAAAAATCTGCATTTTGCTGCTTGTGTGCCTCACGTGAGATCCATCCTAGCCCTTGTGGCTCTTGCAAACCAGGGCATTGAACTGATATTTTCCCACTCAGGCCCACAGGGAGCCACTGAGGGCAGGCACAGAGCTCAGAATTCCAGCCCAGCTTTCCTGCCCACCTTTTAAGGACATTTCCTTGCTTCAGGTTTGGTACCAATGATTCAAGCCTTGTTTGATTACAGCTCGGATTCCTTTGCCTGGCCACTGGCTGTTTTGCTGTGCACAGGTCTCTGTCCCTCCCAGAGAAGATAAAAGCAGTGGTTGTCTCACTGGAGCTCTCTGTTCCTCTTATCTCCATGCCCAGCCCTGGCCGTGTGTCGTTTGTGCCATGGCCAAGTGCTGGGTGGAAACCTTGAGTGGGCAAGTGCTGCAAAGCCTTCCTGCCCCGAGGGGCTCTGGCAAAGCACAGCTGGGCTTGGAAGATGGATTGTACCATGGGATTAACATTTGCACATATAACATGTTTGTGAATTCAGGCTCTTCTTAGTCATGATTTTGGCTGGTCTGATAGAATTTTTCTTGGGTGGATACCAGAGCTGCTGTTGAAGGATAGTTCTTGTTCCTTGGTTTAACTCTTGGAGGCAGCCAGAGGATTTCTTTATTATAACTATGCCTTTCTGAAAATATTTCAGGGTTAACATTTTCCATGATCAGTCTGTGATAAATTCAACACCAAAACAAACAAACAAAACCCCAAACAATCAAACAACCCTCCAAACAACCTGGCTGTATCTTTCATTTTGGAGTTGTCTGGGCTAAATCCTCCTGTGGCAAAAGCTGGCATTGTTCCTTTTAGGTAGAACCCAGCTGGAATGGGAGTCCATCAGAAACTCAAGGCTCCAGTAACCTGCTCACTGGGTTCCCAGTGGAAGGGCAGCCTTTACCTGGCCCAGGGCTTGCTCAACCACCATCGTCCCAAATTGCTGGGTGTTGTACCTCCTGGTGGAAAGTAGAAAACAGGGATGAAAAAGAACTTCTCCACTGGATCTGAATTATGAGCCCTCAAAAATTTTTTTTCTGGCATGTTTATCAGTTTATTTCCCTTTAGTTTCTTTGCTCCATCAGCGTCTAAGAATGCTGGACATGGAGAGACAGAGTGGATCTGGTAGTTGGTTTATCACATCGTTCTAAATTGGCTTGGAGTGCTGTGAAACGCTCGCATATAATCCTCAGACAGAGGATTGGACTGGAAAGACAGGAACATTTTCCAAATATTTTTGTACATCTACCACATCTTTGCCAATCTCTGTGCCCCCAGTGTGTTGTGTCATAGAAGCACTCCAGCAATTTCTGCCTGCCCTTAATATTTAGTGCTTCATGAACCCTTATTAATTAGGATATTAATTTCCATATGTAACTTTGGAGCAATGCCATGCTGGGAAGCAGCTTTTCACACGTCATTATTCTGGGTTTGCTCACTGTACCCTCCCCCTGGTGCTGTTTGTTACAGTCCATGTCAGGTAGAGCTTGGGGAATTAAAATTTGAGAGAACAAGGGTTTGGGGAGGGTCTATTTAGTGTCAGGCTGTTTCTTAAAATGCTATAGATCCATATTTGTAATTTCTGGTTCCTGTATAACAAATCGTTTCTGAGCAGGTTTTCACTTTGCTGCTGTGGTGACATTTTCCAAGGGAGTGTGCAAAAGCACCCCGTGCTCACTGGGGGCACTCTGGGATGTGTTATTTGTTATCTACTGCATCTGGCTGGGTCCTGAAACAATGCTGGGTTTAGTTCTTCCACCTGACTGCAGAAACAAGTGACTTCAGTACCAGAACAACAAGGATGAAAATATAACCCAGTGCATGCAGAGACAATAACCAAGTCCATAAGGAGATGGAGAGACACTGTTCACACAGGCATGTGGTGCCAGGACACAGGGAATGGCTTCCCAGTGCCAGAGGGCAGGGATGGATGGGATACTGGGGAGGAATTGTTCCCTGGGAGGGTGGGCAGGCCCTGGCACAGGGTGCCCAGAGCAGCTGGGGCTGCCCCTGGATCCCTGGCAGTGCCCAAGGCCAGGCTGGATGGGGCTGGGCGCAGCCTGGGACAGTGGGAGGTGTCCCTGCCATGGCAGGGGTGGAATTGGACAGGCTTTGAGGGCCCTTCCAACCCAAACCATTCTGTGAGTCCATGATTCTCCGTCCCTGGATGGCTGCACTCACCAGTGTCTGACACCCTTCCCCAAAAATGCCCACAAAGGACAGATTTTGGTGTGTAAATCCCGGCTCTTGTCTGTCTGCACAGTGCTGGCTGCTGACCCGAGGCACCAGTTCAAAGCAAACCCCTTTTCTCCAGTGCAGGTTTGCATCCAGGAGGGAGCTGCCATCCACACCCGGGGGTGGTGGTCCTGGGGAATGCTGCTCAGGATCAGCACCAAAGCCTGACCCACATTTCCTACGTTGCCATAAAGACCCCTTTGACCCCTCGGGTAAGCAGGGCATCTTGGCAACCCGTGGGGTCCCACACGAATTGAGGAGGGACATCCACAGCCAGCCTTGTTGGGGAATACAAAACCTGTTGAGTTTTAAACTCAGTTTGGCATGTTGGAAAGAGAATTAGGTGCTTCTTTGACTTTTGAGTGATCTGAAGAGGAATATACTTGATACAGGTGGTAAGAATTACCCTTGGCGTTCTCAGATATTCCAGGCACACATCTATTTTCATTCCTCACAAGCGTATCCCTGGTGAGAGGGGTGGGGACACCAATTAAGAGGAAAGCCATTTTCCACAGTAGCGGGACCTGAAACGAGCCCTCTGCAGATTAAGCAGAACAACCTCCAGAGGTTTTGCCAAACAAATTTTTCAGATTTCTTCAGGATTCTAGTCACGGCCTGTGATCTGAGACATTTGCCAAGAATTCAGCAGAAAGAGAAAAATTACCCCAACCCTGAAGGTCTGAGCAGGGAGGTGGTTTGTGGGTTTCATGGGATTGCATCAGAAGTCTGATCTTCCCGGCAAAAGATCTTCCCTCTGCAAACAATGAATCCCCTGAAACCACAAGTGCCATGAAGTCAAGCAGCATGTGGCTTGGACAGCACCAGGCCAATTTGTCAACTCCGGTTCATTCAAAGAGAAGGAAATAATGAGTGGAAAAACATTGAGATAAAAAAGAAAAACCTCAGGATACTTGCTACAGATTAATCCTCCCAAAGCAGAATATAACCTCACTTTTCCTCAATGGAACTCCCCTGGATTTTTGCTTAAACAGTACTTGTAGGTGATCTGAATAATACTTATTTTTAATGTAGGGGTATTTTTTGACTGGCACGGGGAGTGTTATTGTAGGTAACTCGGTATTTTGTGGGAATTTCAATTTTGTTTCAGAATCCAGTCTAAATATTGTGATGAATTTCTAGCAGATAGTCTCAACAGACAAATACTCTTTACGAGGTGAAACTGCTGCTGTGGATCCAGGAGTGGATGCTGGGCTGCTGATGTTGGGATGCCATGGACAAGGCTGAGGATTTTGAAGCATCCACCCCAATCCTATCGTGTCATTTGAATTGGTCACAGTATATAAAATTATCCTTCGAAGCAAAAATATTTTCTTTACCTACTATTACTAAACATGCCCAACACCCTCCCTTTCCCAACAGCAGTATTAAAATCATTTGGAAAAGTATTTACCAGTTTTACTTAATTAATTTTTGGCTTTGGTCTTCGGGAGATTAAAGATGGGACTTTGAAAATATTCCAGTCTACAACAAGAAGGTGTTTTCTGTAGTACTTGTGGGTGAAATGTTGGCTTCTTGAAGTCATGGAGATTACAAGAATATTTAGGTATTACCATGAGGATTTTGTGAAAGATGAACTCCACAGGAAAAACAGAATTTCTCAGTGGCTTTGTTAAGATGGAAACAGGAAAACATCTTTTTATTCTAAAAATAAACTGAGTAATGCAAGTCACGTTATTCTGCATGATGATTTCAGTCTGGAAGTCCTTTTTGCAGTCTCTGAAACCGAGATCCTGAAAGTCCCTCTTGCTGCACAGTCAGACTTCCCCTAACTAACCAAGGCACTGCACAGGTGAGCATCACCCTGCAGGTTCTGCTCCCGGTGCTTTAACTCAGGGAATTCCTCCTTCTTGCCCTCGAATCCTCGCTGGTGTTGCCAGTTTGATTTCAGACTGTTGGAGTCTTGGTCCAAGCCAGTGGTCCCAGCTCAGCAGTGAGCTCTGGCCAAGTGTGTGTCCTCACTCACACCAGAGGGGACACAGCTTCTGTCAGAGCCACTGCTCAAAACCCCTGTCAGAGACACTCTCAGCTCCAGGTTTGGCAAGGACAAATCAAAATAGAAACTCCTCCTCTAACAAGCCAAAGATATCAGGGAAATAGTCCCTGGATTCAATTTTCCCTGGAAAGAACAGAGCTAAGGTGTCAGCTTCTGAGCAAAGGTAGATCTGCAAACCATTCTCCTTTCAAAATAGCAACGACATGGAAAAAGGGATTGAAAATGGCAAGAGAATGGGGAGTGCCACTGGCTAACACCAAACTGCACCCCAAATCTTTTCCTCTTTAATGAAATAACTGAGAAAGCAAACCTGGAATCCATTCAGCAGTGGGTGAGACGATGACTCTCGTGCCAGTTCTGGCTTGTTCCCACTGGGTTATTCCAAACCTCTAAGGCCCCCATGTCCTGAATTTGGTGCAAACTCCCACACAGGTTGGCACTTGGGCTCACTGAAGAGCAGGCCTGGGAAACGAGAGCTAAAAACTTCCATTCTCCATCAGATCTGTGCACTCCACATATCAGCCACGGAGGGACAGCGTGCAGCCACTGCTCTTGGGCCTGGGAAACCAAGGGCAGAATTCCTGCCAGCTCTAACATCAACTCTTGAACCCCTGTGAAAATCCAGTAGAGAAGTAGAGGAGGTTTTAGCCCCATTTCTCAGTACATTGTTTGTTATTTAGTTCCAACTTCAACAATATCCCACCCAGTTTCTGAGCAGCCCAGGGAGCACGGGGATGAGTCAGTGGAGGGCAACCAGGGGCCATCAGACACCAGCTCTGTAGCAGAGACCAAGAGAAGCCAAATGTGGAAAATAGAGTCGTTTACACACAAATATGGGTGTAGGCCAAAGGCACAGGAGAAAAGTGCTTTAAAAGTCACATTGTCTTTGGGTTGCCCCATTAAATGCTTACTTTCACTGTAGTTGAGGGCAGCAGGGTGACACCACACAACAGGAGTGTCCTCAGTGCCCGGGGTCGGTTTGTGCCACGCTTTTCCTGCTGGTTGTTGACAGAAGTGGATGTTTGCTGCTTTGTTTGGGAAGCGCTGATCCGAATAAACCGGCCAAATATGACTTTGTTACTGCCAGCTGAGGTTACCTGCCACAGCAATCTTTTAGGGAATGAGTGCCCTCCCTTCTTCCGTGCCATGATAGTGGAGGCTGAACTTCTGCCTTGAAACCTTCTCTTTCCATATTTTCAATCCCTTTTTTAACTCACACTCCTTCCTTCCCACACCTATTTCCAGCACCAGGCTCTATCCCAGCAGAGCCAGAGGCATCTGATTTACTAAAAATCCGGTTATGAGCAAGCATGGAACAGACAGGATCTGTCCTTTTTTCCACAGGGCGTAAGCCACGTCTAGTAAGGAGTGAAATTGAAGCTCGAGTTTGTTCAGAAGATAAAAGGGATGGGCCCAGCCCAGTTAAACTTGAGATGGCTCAAGAAGTGTCTGCCCACATCCCTGTAAATCATGTGGTTTGATAAGTCAGCACAGCGCAAATATCCTTCCTTCGGGCACCTGCGAGTGCTTTGTTTGGAGTCCAGCAATCCCAAAAGCTGCTCTCAGATAGCTGCGTTCCATCCCTTTCCCTTTTCTCAGGGAGACATTTGGATTGGCTCGCTCTTTAATTTAAACCATTTGCCCATTACAGCTGCTTTTACAGGCGCAAGGCTCCGGTTTCACGAGGCTTTCCCAGTCCCAGGTACCCGGTGGAAGTGCTGGAGCAGTGCTGGGTGCATCCCTGGCTGCAGCACATCTGGGGCTCCAGCAGTTCCCTCAGCCCCAGCAATGTCAGGTGTCCCATCCGTGCCCCTCTCACTCACACTGTTCTCACTTAGATTTGCTCTTGATTTCTCTTCAGGAACTGAGTGGAGAAGCTCGAGACGACAAAGATCTCAAGGAAAACGACATTATAAGCTACAAATGAGGTTGTGGACATGTGAGAGCCACACGAGTACAGCTGGCACACGTAGAGAGCTCACGTGGGTGGTGGTGGAATAGTGACAGCTTTCATTTCTTTGCCTCCTGCCAGCTGTTTGTGAGCTGATCTAGGACAAGACTTCGACTGTCATTTTTCATTAAGCACCTTTGGTTCCTCATCTGTTCTGTCCTTCTGATTCCCACAGTCATGAAATCATTTTCAGAAGTGTGGGGGGTTTTGTCCTGTAGTACAACTCAGGAGTTCCAGGTGTCACACACACTCTCACAGTGAACACCTTATAATCCAAACAGACAAGAAAATTCTCTTTATTCCATTTACACAGTGTTTAGGCACCATGAGAGTGCAGCTTGTTGAAAGGTTTTAGAAACAGAACCCACGTGTGGAGCCTTCCACGCCAGCTTCTCACTCACACCCCTCCTCCCAGAGCATGTTCTGTTCGTATCCCTTCCCAATTCTTGGTGCAGAAAGATAAAAAGGGTGGGATTCACCTCTCCTCACGTCAGGAATCTGGAAGTTAAGGAAGCAGTCTGCACTAACTGTCTGGGTTCCCTGCTATTCCATTTACCCTGGGGGTGATTCAGCTGGGGGTTAAATCCCCTCTGCAGGCCCTCGGTGCCTGTGGCTGCCAGCCCCACCGAGGGACCAGGGACAGCTGTGGGTCTGTCCCCTGCGTGTGGGGGTGATGTCCCACCAGGGACAGGAAAGGCTCTGGGAACTGCCCATTCCCACAGGCGCTGCTGGCCTGGGATTTGATGGTGCTCTCCAGAGGGGCTCCAAGGGCTGCTGGGCTCTCCTCAGCGCCCAGGGGCCATCCCAAACACACGTATTTCATGGAATAATGTTTCACCTGGCACCTTGTCCTCACCTGGGTTCCCTCTCAGCTGGGGCTCCTCTCGAGGCTGAACAGCCCCAGCGCCCTCAGCCCTTCCTGGGCAGGGAGATGCTCCAGGCCCCTCATCATCTTTAAAAACAATTATCTGAAAGTACCATCAAGAGAATAAAAAAAATCCTTCATGCAATTACTTTACACAAATACAGGTGACTGCTCTTGAGCAGTAATCATTCCCTTGGGAAAAGCCTTCTTTTTCTTGGGTCTGCACATCTTGTTGGGAATAAAGTAACTCAGAGAGAGACAAAAAATGCTTAACAAAACTTAGTTGCTAAGTGGTGTATATTTGAATAGTTCTTCACAAACATCAGATATTTCCTCCTCTTATGATTATACGCCCTGTGAGGGGACATTATAAGGACTAAGAAAAAACCCCAACTGGTCTCACCACAATCAAAGGTATAATTTCCATGAAACCAGGATTTTTCCCTTTGTGTATTGACACTGAGGGATTATTTAATTGCAGTATTTAATGCCAAGAAGACTCTAATCAAAGCTATCCAGCCCTATTTTTCCCACTCTGAAAAATAAAGCAGAAAAAGGAAACAGAAAAGAAAAACACAAAAGGAACAGGAAAGGAAAACATGTTTTTGGCACATTTTAAAGAATTCTGCCAGGCAGCTTTATTAAGCTTTATCAAAGTCACACAGTCAAATGAAGACTTAGGAGAAATGTAAACTCTAAGGATTTGAAAATCTATTCACTAAAATGATATTGATGATCACCTGCTGGATGGTGAAGTTTGTGTCATGAGAACTTTCTAAAATGTTGGCCACAGGAGGAAAAGAACTCCACACCAGCAAAAACTGCTTCTCATCCTTTGATGTGGTTGGCTCAGCAATGAGTAAAGAAATGCAAGGAGCCCGTGCCAGATAAGCAGTGCAGATCCTGTATCTGATCCCAACATCCAGGAAATGTTCTGGAGGTGCTTCTGTTGCTGCACATCTCTCAGACTGTTGCCTGAAGATGGGACAAGGGAGTTTTTCTTCAAGAGTGCCTTAAATGTTGGGTCTTAATCTGAGCTGATGTCTCTTGGCTCTTGCAGCCTTCCCTGCTCCTCTCTAGACCCTGATGAGAAGCTGAGATGTTTGCTGTGGAATTTCAGCCCTGAAGGGATCTTGGAAAGGTTGGAATGCTGTGATCCCTGGAAAAATCTTTGCACATCTCTGTAATTTTGTTTTCTTGACATTTCTACGCTTTTTGTCAGAAGGAAGCCATCAGGAATGTACAGTCCATGTCCACGAGCTTCCATAAACATCTCTGAAGAAATGCTAGAGGATGCTTCAAGGCAAATACTCTGTTAGGCACCGTTAAGTCTGATTTTCTTCAGTATCAGCTGAGGCTCTGATTACTTCCTTTTCCCAAGCAAAAGGTCAGTGGAAAGCAGGCAGACATTCCTATTAATGCCACTGTAGTATTTCCTTGTTGCCATGGTTTTGTGCGTGTAAATGATGATAAAACAAGCACTTACACTGAAAAGAGCAGTTCAGCACTAGACAGGAGCGGGCACCACGAAAAGTTTCCCTGGTGTAGTTAAGTATTCCTTATTTAAAAGCAAGTTTTATTTGGCTTGTGTGCAGAGCTCTGTCTTCATAAATGTTTAATCCCAGAGCTATCAAACCTGCCTTGACGTCGAGGTTTACAGTAAATGGGAGGTAAAAAAAGGAGAAAGATGTTCCTTTGTAGAAAATCAAGTTTAGAGAACATGCCTGGAGCTGAAAATATTTCACTGTCGTTTTAGAAACATTGATAAAAATTTATGAATGTGAAATTTTCTGGAACATTCCTGAATCCCTAACTCCAAAGACCTGAGAAGATAATACATGAGTGTAAACCCAGGGTCCTCCAGGGGACTCCTGAGATGGCCTCTGTAATGCAATGTGAAAGAACAGGACAACCAGAGTGGTGTTGGAGACACAGCAGGGCCAAGCTCATCCCCCAGCTCTGTCACCTTCCACACCAAATGGGTTTTAAGGTAACTCCGTTTACTGCAACATTGCAACATTTTATTCCTAATGTCTTCTGTTCCTTTGCACAGGAGTGTACTGGAACAGGTTGTGAGGCAGATCTGGCTCGGTCTGTGCCTCAGGTGATGGGGGGCTTTCCTTTCTAAAGGTTCGTTTGCAAGGAGTGAGTGAGAGGTGAGTAATTGTCGGTGGATGTTAAACAACAGGAGGCAGACATCACCAGTAGCACGGTGTGTGCCAGGAACACAGGTCTGATCATTCTCACCGTATTAGTGAGGTGGAGGCTCGAGATTTAAGGGCTGGGAAATCTTTTAAGTGAAATGCAAGGTGCTTAAGGAACTGCTTTTAATGCAAGAGGTTGATGTAGGGGTTTAGCCACACTCCCAGCCGTGGGCAAAGCCTTCATCTTTGGGAACGATTTCACTGTGTCATTTCTGAACCTGTTTATGATTTTTGTCCTCCATACAGCTCTCTGGGAGGTCCAAAGCTCAATCACATCTGCAGACAAACAAACAAACAAACAAACAAACAAACAAACAAACAAACAAACAAACTTCCTTTTCTTTTAAACATGTCAGCTTATGCAGTCTGACCTTACAGTGAAAACAATCTTGCATGGATCCTCACTCACAGAAGCAGAAGAAAATAGTAGAAAATACCTGAAGATCCCAGGAGCTGCTTGTTGGTGAGACCCCTTAGAAGAGGAACATAACCAAATAACAACCCCCTCATCTGCTTATTTTCACTTCTAAGACTCAGAGGTTGGATTTTCATGGAGGAGAGGAGAGGAGAGGAGAGGAGAGGAGAGGAGAGGAGAGNNGACAGGACAGGACAGGACAGGACAGGACAGGTCAGGGTTAGGGCCATATTTTCACATATCCCAAACTGTTTGGAGATAGAGCTCAAATTGCTGACAACTTTTGGAAATTTGGTTGCAAGTGGTTTCTTCCCATTTCTTCATCCGTCTTTGTATCTCCATGTGTCATTTATATCTCCGTGTGTCACCTGCCCACTGTGCTTGTTCCTGGAGCAGGAGAGACGGGAGATATGGGAGAG
>VYXC01007458.1:140095-165596 GCA_013397175.1 Platysteira castanea | reverse complement strand
TAATGAAACAGATGATTCCTAGCGAGATCAAACTCTCTGAATGCCTGAACGGGACCCCAGCGTGCATTTTAACACGGGAGAATTGGAACCCCAGCTATTTTCTCTCTTCTTTTTTTTCAAAAGGAAAACAACAACAACAAAAAAAGAGATTTTGACAAGCTGGTGGCAGATTTTAAGTTTCCTACTCTGGAATAAATTGAGGCAACCGGTTTTTAGCCTGCCATATTTCCAGTTATTAAACTGTGTGTGGTCTGTAGCAGCGCTCACCACCAGAGAGCCCTTAATTGTGGGTTTGGGGCTGGGCTGGGGCACCTGCGGGGCCGGGGAGCTGCTGGGGCCCGGGGCAGCCTTTGGAGGGCCGGGGACCCTGCCGGGGCTGTGAGCCGAGCCCTCGGCGGGGTTCACAGGCCGANNCATATTTTCACATATCCCAAACTGTTTGGAGATAGAGCTCAAATTGCTGACAACTTTTGGAAATTTGGTTGCAAGTGGTTTCTTCCCATTTCTTCATCCGTCTTTATATCTCCATGTGTCATTTATATCTCCATGTGTCACCTGCCCACTGTGCTTGTTCCTGGAGCAGGAGAGACGGGAGGAGATAACTGAGTGATAATGAAACAGATGATTCCTAGCGAGATCAAACTCTCTGAATGCCTGAACGGGACCCCAGCGTGCATTTTAACACGGGAGAATTGGAACCCCAGCTATTTTCTCTCTTCTTTTTTTTCAAAAGGAAAACAACAACAACAAAAAAAGAGATTTTGACAAGCTGGTGGCAGATTTTAAGTTTCCTACTCTGGAATAAATTGAGGCAACCGGTTTTTAGCCTGCCATATTTCCAGTTATTAAACTGTGTGTGGTCTGTAGCAGCGCTCACCACCAGAGAGCCCTTAATTGTGGGTTTGGGGCTGGGCTGGGGCACCTGCGGGGCCGGGGAGCTGCTGGGGCCCGGGGCAGCCTTTGGAGGGCCGGGGACCCTGCCGGGGCTGTGAGCCGAGCCCTCGGCGGGGTTCACAGGCCGAGGCATGTGCCGGCTGCGCTCGGAAGTTCAAGCTCAGTGAGCTGAGACCTCGCAGAACAATTGCCCCGGCTGCCAGCGCCGGCCTGGGAAGCGGCCTGGAGCTGCCCTCCCTCAGAAAGCCCCGGCCGCTCCCCGCCGCCCGCCCTTCAGTCGCGCACAAGTCCTCCTGACAAAAGAGCAATTACAGCCCGACAGAAACAGCTCACAAAGAGGATGGGGATGACCCCTGGGAGCGGTTTCTGCGCCTCAACACATGGCCAGGCAGCGACAAAGCCGGCCCGCTCCCATTTGATCCCCGCAGAGCCTCCCAGGCTGGCACGCTTGACCAGGAGCTGGCCGGGTGACTCACTCGTCTGGCGGCTCCGTGATTCATGAGCCTCCAGGAGGAAGGGAGGAGGGAGGCGAGAGCTTTTCAAATCTCAAGTTAAATGCAAGAGAAACACATTCCCCACAAAGCAGACGCTCGGCTGTGTCCAATTGGTGCCTGGATCCCCACACAAAGCCAGGGCGGGAGGCCGGGTGTGACGCACGGCGAGGCTCCCGGGCCAGCCCCGCCGCGGCCTGCACCTTCCCCAGCGCCGTGGTTTGGAAGGTACCGAGTGTAAAAACAGCAATAGTTCCTTACGTCTTATCCTTCTGTGCTCCGTCCGTCCTGGCCCGGGGGTTTCCCCAGGAACGTCCCACTTGTGAGTGCTTAGGAGCTGATACCGAGGGCCTTGACCTGATACTCGGGTCAAAAACCTCAAATGGCTTTGTCCAGTTGAGATGAAACTTATGCTCTGCGCTAGTAATTTTGGCTCCCTGTCGCAGCTGTGAAGCAAGCGTGTGCCCAGGCGGGAGAGCCATCCCCAGAGGTGTTCCCGGGAGGCAGGGCGATGCCCGTGGCCCTGGAAGAGCCTCCGCAGCCGCGCTGAGCTGCCGGGCCATCCCTGCCCTCGGTGACAAGGGACAGAGCAGGAGCACCCAGCCCTGGCACCAGGGAGGAACCTTCCCTCAGCAGTGTCCGAGCCCTGCCAGGAGCTGCGGTGTTCCCTGGAATGCCGGAGCTCCCAGCCACCGCTCCCCTCCCAGGCAGCACTTCATTTATTGTTATTTGTTGCTTCAGACATATGGGTCAAAATGCTAAATTATTTGGCAGCTGCTGTCAGATGGGTTTTAAAACAATTAACGAGTGCTAAAAATGTGCAGCCTGCTCTCTCTCTCTTGGATTTTGCCAAAGGAAGTGCCTGTTTTCTGTCTGTTTGCCAGCAGTTTGTGCCTCCTGCTGCTGTGGCCGTGCCTGGCCTTGGAGCACGTTTGTCCCTCAGCGAGTGCCAGCTGCCTGGGTCAGGGCCCAGCTGGCCTGGGCAGGGGGCTGGAACACCCCAGGGTTATTTTCTTGCATTTCTGGTGTTGTTACTGTGGTCCTGGGCACGCTGCATCACCCACCTGCCGTGGCTGGATTGCCCCATCCCACATCCACGCTGGGGACACAACGCGGGAGCTGCTAAAGCTCAGCACCAAAAGGGCTTGGGGGCTTCCCTCTCTGGGAGCACCAAGACAGCTTTGAAGGATCTGGGTTTGAGCTCTTCCTTTCCGTGTTGTGCCATGTGGGAAGGCCCCACAGGGGATAGGGACAGGGAGAGCTGCGGGCAGAGGCTGCACGGGGGTGTCCAGTTCACAGGAGGTGGCCACAGCCATCGGGGTTACCTGTGCTGACCTGCCTCCGTGTGGGAAGGGGACGGTGTCCGGGGATGGTGCCACTCACACCCGTGTGAGAGAGTCTGAAATGAGAATTATCTCCGAGCACAAAGGCCGTGGATGAAGTTACTGAGCTGGGCTCAGAATAAATCCAAGGTGCTGTGAGGGTCTTGGTGTGCTGAGCCTTCCCTCTCAGGGATTTTGCAGTTTGACTCAACCAGAAATGCAGATCCTCTGTGGTGAGAAAGTGTGGGATGTGCAGTTCAGTGCTTCCCGAGGCTCTCCGCTCCACCTGATCAGGGCAGGAGCATCCTCTGGCCACATTTCAGAGCTCCACCACCCGAGCCCAGCTCACAGGTCAGACTTTGGCCATCAAGCGTTTGCTTGTCTCCATCTCCAGCGCACAGGATGTGCTTTGTCTGGAGTCAAAGGGAGGGTTTGTTTCTCCGCAGAGTTTGGGATCACCCATAAAAGCAGGTACCTTGCCTTTAGCCACGGGCTTGCAAAAGCAGGCACCTTGCCTTTAGCCACAGCTTTAGGAGCCTGTGCTTCCAGCCCAGCCCTCGGGCATCCCTTGGTAGGACGTGCAGCCCTCTGCCAGCTCCGGGGAACAGGGCAGAGCACATTCAGCTGAGTTTCTGTTTCTTAAAAATGCTGCACTAGGCAAAGGATTTGGACCTGAATGAAAGTGGTGGACCTAATTTTAGACAGTACCTATGAATGAAGCTTGAAACGAGCCGTTCAGGAAATACCTTCCTCTGCAGCAGTGCCAGGGAGAGTATGGGATTTAATGCTGAATTGGCCAGTGCCTGTGAACAGGTTACTGTGAGAATACTTTTTCCTACTTTCAGCTACATTATTTTTTAAAAAGAAATCTTCATTTCTACATAGATGTCCATGTGCTGCTGCAAAAGCTGCAGACCTCTCCCGTCCAGGGAACAAGAGCCTTCTCTGTGTCAGTGCCATGTGTCACTTTTGCTGCCTGTTTGTCACTGGCCCCACACTGCAGAGCTGGTGGCTTCCGCCTGGGGGCTGAGGATGGCCCAAGGTGACTGGCAGTGGCAAGTGTCCAGCCCCTCACAGCTCTTAGCAGAGGTGTCTCACTGGACCCAGCTGCTCCACTGAAAACCTTTCAGATGCTGAGATTCCAGCTGGGATTTCCAGAGAACATTTGGAGACACATGTACCAGAAATGTTCAGACTCAATGGGAAGGACGTGGATCCCTTGGGTTCGCTTTAGAACTTGACCTTGGCACTTTTCTTGTGCTGAGTAAAACCAAAGTGTATATCTTGAGATTTTGCTTATAATTACTGGATGTGTACAAAATCCACAACTGCTGTGAACTGTTCCTTCTCCAGCCCTTCCATAGTAGAATTCCGGGAAGTAACACCTTCTAACAACAAGCAAATCTGTCTTAATAACTCAAAAATCTTGTGCTAGAAGTCCAGCTTTCCACTGGCAACAGTTCTGGTTAATATTGGAAATTCTAAATACCTGATTAAACATTTCTGGAATTTCTGGGAATACATTGAGATGCTTCATGGGCTAGTTCTTCATAAAGGTTTTCAACAAAATATCTTCCATTGGGTCTTAAAGGAATCCCTCCAAGTAATCCATCTCCCTAAATTCTTAATGTGGTTCCTTACATTTCCTAAGCTGGCTCCTTAAATGACTTATGTTCTCCTTTGCAGAATGCATAGACACAAATAAACCACATATATGAGGAAGGAATGTTCCTCTATCCCACAAAACAAATTAAATATATTGATCCAAAAGCACCCCTGGAGGAACTCCTGTGAATCCAGACGAAACGCTTGAGCTGAGTTTATTAAAGCAGCATTTCTGATAGGGGCTGGGAACAGCAGGCCAGCGAGGTTTTGCCAGAGTAAAATGATTGTTTATTAGTGATGAGTGAATCACAAAATGTCTGGCATGTGTGTTGATCTTAGAGAAAGAACTGAAAAAGTCTGAAACCTGATCAGGTCTTTCTGAATCCATATGTCAGCAAAACTGCCTGGAAGTGAGTCGGAGTCAGGGTTCTCGTTCAGACACTCTGAAACGTCCAGATTTACACGGTTGGATATTGTCATACCTCAGCGAGGGCTGAGAAATTAGGGAAGGTGAATTCAACTGGTAAATAAACAAGAACAAACTCATTCCTGAATTCGATACGATTGTGATCTTTTGGAGATAGTTACACAAATCCCTCAGCCATTCCAGAGCTGCAGAAGGGAATATAAAAGCAGAGGAAACAAAATTAATTCCCAATTCAGACTTCATAAATAAACAAGGCAAGTCGTGTCCAAACTTTTGTTTTGTTTTCTTCTTAAACACTCTGTCAAACCACAAGAAGCTTTTCAAATGTGTCTGTACAGAAATCAGCTCTGGGGCTGGAGCGGCGTGGTTTTGTTTTGCTTTTGTGGAAGATCTTGGGGATAGACATTCTCACCACATGCTGGGCCACGGTGTTCCCTGAGGAGCAGGAAGCCAGAGCTGCTCCTGGCATCACCTTTGACCAGACAGTGCTCTCACGGCTTTGACTTCCCAATTCCAGCTTCTCAACCGACCTTAGCACTGAAGGAGCTCAGATACACCCGGGGGGAGATCTGTGCTGGGGCTGCCCAGGGAAGCAGGGGCAGGAGAGGCAGCCCAGGAGAGGGCTGGGTCAGCTGCTGCAGGGTGGGACCCTGGGCAGGGAGGGCTGGTGGCTCGGAGGCTGCTCCATCCTGGTGGCAGCCACCTGTGGGAAGAGCCTCTTTCTTCAGAGCACACGAGAGACTGCTCCTTGCACACACCCTGGAGTCCACGGGGTCCTTGCTGGGCCAGCTCCTGGCTCCCACTTACTCAGGGATTTGGGGTGGCTTGAGCCTCTGGCTTTCAGTGCTGAGCCTCAGCATCCCACTGATGGCAGCGGGTTTGGAGGGTGACTTAGAGATGTCATCAAGGCCAAAATACCTCACAATCTGGCAAGTCATCCATTCCAGCACCGAGAGCTGTGTCTGGCNAGATGTCATCAAGGCCAAAATATCTCACAATCTGGCACCGAGAGCTGTGTCCGGTGTGGCTAAATCCTGTCACAAAACTGTCCTTGGGACACCCCACAGTGACCTGCAGTCACAGTCCCAGGCACAACTAGGCCTCCTTCGTTCCTGCAAGAGAAGAGACTCTGATGTACAGAAGCTGGTTTTCCTCTCTCTGTGATTCTGTGCTGACACAATGTCTCCAGGCACAGCAGGATCCATCTTTCTGCTGCTTTCAGCAAGTTCCTGAAACAATTTTTTATTTCAAATTTGTTAGGGCTATGAAATCTTGACATGCTCGCTCATCTTGGCTCGGGGTTTTCTCCAGCAGACACTCACATGGTCACAGTGGTGCAGTTTGGTCAAGGAGAAGCAGTGGGAGCAGAGGGAGAGAGGAACTCTCGGCTGTGGGGTGCTGTGTGTGCTGCAGGTGTGCAGGAGGGATTGCTCAGGGCCAGAGGCCCTCGCTGGAGCATCACAGAACCTGTCATGTGTCTTCTTGCTGCCACAGATACCCCGTGAAACCCAAATCAGGGGTTCTGCCTCTGCATCTCCTGGCTGTCCTTCCCAAGGATGCTGTGAGGGAAGCGGGGGAGAGGGGTTTGGTGCCCTGGGCTGTGTGGTGGTTCTGCTCCTCAGAGGGGCTGTGACCCCGAGCTGTAACTGAGGACTCTGGGGTGGCCCCCTAACACATCCCTTCCAGGGGAGGAATCTGGGGGCACCCCCAGCTCTCAGAGGTGCTGCTGCCAACTTAACACCAGCTTTCTCTTAGGTACATTAACGAGTACTTTTCTACAGATGTCAGTACTCCATTACAACTTGGACAAGCTATAACACTGTGGAAAAATGTCTAAATGACAACTTTCAGTTGCATTTCAATAGCATGGGGCACTCTGTCCTGTCCTAGGAGCTCACACTTGGTCACAGAGCATCATCGCTCCTCAGAGCTGGAGTCTTGGGCCATCAGCCCAGACACAGCAGGTCCTGTGAGATCAGGACTCACCAGAGTTTTCTGTAGTCTTGACCAAGAGCTGGCACAATAAACTGCACAGGTCATGATGATGATGATGATGATAGACCATGATGATGATGATTATAATTAATATTTTCATGTGTTTAGAACAGAGCCTCACCCTTCCTTTCTGGACCAATTTGCACCTTTCTGGACCTGTGTTCTTAGAACTAAGCAAGGCTGGTAATCTGGAATAAGTGTTAAAACCTCAACAAAACACTGGTCTTTTAAATCAAAGCCATTTTGAGCCACAGGTAGAATTCTGGGCTTCAGCATTTCCATTCAGGGCCTTTCTGGTGTGAAACGAAATCCTTAACAACCATGTCATAAAATAAACTCTTCATCCTCCCATAAAATGTTGAGCCTATGGAAGAAAAGTGCATATCTAAAAAAGTATGCCTCTTAAAGCAGTGGTTTCCAGCAGTGGGAACAGGAGGGCAAAGACTTAATCACAGTCTGGAGAGCTGGATGAGCACCCTGGTGGGTTTTTGAGTGGATGAAACCGAGAGAGAAATTCAGGTTTAACAGGGCTTATACATCTGAGCAGAGGGGTTTTATTCCTATGCATCTTTCTCCAGAAACAGGAATTATGCAGAAGTATTTGCATTGCAGGAAATGAATCCACTCGTTACTCCTCTGTATTTTACTGTCTATCTCTAGCACGGAAGGAAGTCAGGTGCCAGGTTTACCCCTGGCAGGCCGGGAGGCAGGAGTGGGGATCCCTCCTCTGCCTCCCCCAGAACACAACACTGAGGGTGCTCGGGGGGCAGAAGGGGGCTCCTGGAATGAGCTGTGAGTCAGTTTGCAGGCAGGATTGGTCTCCCTGTGACAGGAGTTAGTCAGAGAGCTCCTGGCGTGGGGCAGGGCAGTGGAGAGGGCCTGGCCCTCGAGGGTCTCCTGCTGGCCCAGGGCTCCTGTGATCCAGCACAAACCAATCCCTCCACAGAGGTCACGGAGCAGTTTCCGTCTGCAGGAGCAGGAGCTGGGCTCTGCTGGGCTGAAAAGAGCTCCACAAACATCCGCTGTTGTTATTCCTGATTGGAGACACTCTGCAGAGATCCCGTCAGGATGGGCAGAGCTCCGTTACCGGGGAGTACAGATTGATCAGAGCGGTGGGAGTCAGCAGAACACAGTGTCTAAGGCAACAAGGCGGTTCAGACAGCTCTGCAGCAGCCTAAACACATGACAGACTCAGGCAGCTCCCACTGCTGCCAACACAACTGCTCGCGGGGTCTGCCAAGAAGCCAGATGCTGCTGCTGGAAAAAATATCTTCCAGAGTTTGGCATCAAGATCCTGTGATTACCATCCAAATGGGAGGAGATGGAGTGATAGAATGTGAGTTTAGTATTTAGCACCCCAGAACTGTGCAGCAGCCTTTGAAGGCAGAGGAAAAAAGTTCAAGCAAAATATTTTTGCTAAAAATATGTTCGGAGAAATGAACTTTTTTTTTTTTAAATAGCAGAAAACCAAACTATTATTAAAACAACGCAAAATATTTTATGTCCGTATCAATTAAATGAGTAAAACCAAAGAGGACTGTGGATTCTTTTCTTGAGTAAATTTTGTTAGGGAATAGTTTCATAAAGGTCAGAGCATGAGCTCTTTGTCTCTCATGTTGTTGCTGGTGGAAAGTTCCACTGCGGAGCATCACAGCGACTCCCCTACCCAAGACAAATAGAGATGGGCCGGAGCATTCCCACACAAGTTTGGGAAGGGTTGAATTCCGATCCAAAGTCTGCAGAAAGCCCTTCTCATTGACAAAGAGGGGCCAAATCCCTAAATTTACACTGACCCGTGTTTGGGGTAAAGTTGAGCACCAAAACCACCCGAGCCTGGCTCCAGACCTTGCAGTTTAAACCCATGTTTGGAGGGAAAGAACAGAGGCATGGGACATTCCTCAGAGAGCTTTGAGGCTGCTCCTGAGCCTCCTCCTCCTCCTTGCTGTGTGGCTGAGCCTTTCAGAATCTGTGGCTGCAGGAGGATTTGGAGTCCCCCGTGCAGTGAGGCTCCACCAGCCTGCCTGGCCTTGCCGAGGGTCCCCGGTGGACGTGGTGGTTATGAGAGCTCAGCATGTTGAAAAAAGCAGGCGAGGCAACATCTGCTCCCCTGGCTGGCTGCACTCACCCCTGCTCTCCAGTCCTGTGCTTCTAAATGAGTGCTGGTCCCACTCCACGACTGGGAATCCTATTATTATTGTAATAGTAGTAATAATAATAATAACAACCCAAGTGGGAACTCAGAAACTTACATCTGGAAAGTTAAGACATGAAGACTGTTTTGTTTTACTTGTATTTTTGGTTGCTTATTTTTATGACAGATCTGTATTTCAGCAAATGTTATCTCCTTGCCTGTTGTAACAGATCAGGAAAAAGTAAACAAAGCTATTAATCACCATCTCCCATACTCTGCTTTCTGGGCATGGCAGATCAGTTTGGAGGGGAGGTGGGCAGGGAAGCAGAGAGCATCTGTTTCCTCGCTTGGGAGCTCCCCCAGGAATGCTGCCAGCGGTGCCTGTTCCTTCAGGGAGGTTTGTAAGGGGAGGAGGATTCCAGGATTCCATCCCTGGCCCGTGTTTGTCCTGGAGGGCTCAGGCTGTGCCATCCCTGGACAGTGCCGTGCCTCTTCTGGGCACAGCCTGAGCGCCAGCTGGCCTGGCTGGTGATGGCTGTCTCCATGAAGGCCACAGAGATCCCAGGTAACTGCTGACCTGATGGATTTTCCAGCAATGTTTGACACATCTCACCCTGGGAGCTGAAAAATTCAGCTGTTAATTCTACAGCAACCAAACAAGACAATCCCAAACCTCATCCTTTAAGGCCACTAATTACTTATGGAAACGTGATGGGATGAGTCACAGCACCGGAGGGCTGCAGTGGATGTCCGTAGGCTCCATGGGCTCCCTCCTCGCTCTCCACAGCTTCCTGCCAGGAAGGTGCAGCCCCGTGGGGGTCAGGCTCTGCTCCCAGGGAACCAGAGACAGGACAAAAGGAAATGGGCTCGAGTTACACAGCACATCCCTAACTGGATATTAGGGAAAAATTCTTCACCTAAAGGGTTATCCAGCCCTGGCACAGCTGCCCAGGGCAGTGGTGGAGTCACCGTCCCTGGAGGGATTGAAAAGCTGTATAAATATGGCACCTGGGATCGTAGTTTAGGGGTGGGTTGGCAGTGCTGGGTTAACAGTTGGACTCAATGATCCTGGAGGTGTTTTCCAACCCAAACAACTCTGCTCACCCACGTGGGACTGATGTTCCAGTCCTTCCCAGATTCTGTTTGGACACTGCTTTCCCATCAGGCTGTTTGACTCGGGAAGGGGAGGGGGGAGGTGTTTCCAGCTGAAATGACAGCAGGATCTGACACAGAGCTCTGGTGTCCCACAGTCCATCCCGGAGACCAGGACAGCTTCCCCAGCTCTTGGCCAGGCTGGGAGCTCTGATGGCAATGAGCTCTGAGAGTCTGAGCAGTGTCAGATGTGCAGATTGCTGCTTTCAAAAGCTGGAGCTGTGGGTGGCATCTTCACTCCCCGCCTCACCTCCGTGTGCTGGTGTGTGCCGAGTTTGGGTCTGGAGGTGCTGACAGTCCCAGGGGATGGGGGGATCTGGATGTGCCTTTTTACCTCACAGAAAGAAATTTGATCTGCCCCATTTAATGGATAGGATTCTTTTGCCCTGATACACAGCAGTGCAAACTGTAATTTATTATCTGTCTCTGCATTATCACTTTTCTGGGTTCCCCCCTCACCCCACTGCGGGTGCTCTGAGGCGCGTGTGCCCTCCCAGGCTCAGGCTCAGGCTCAGGTTTCTGCTTTAACTCCTGCCTTCTGTAAATGTTATTCCAGTATCATCAGCAGTTGCTCTGCTTCTCCTTCCCTCTCTATGGATATCAGAATCCATAACAAACTAAAAGAATTTGTTCTTCAGATCATCTTGAAGTCCTTGATGGTGATGTTGTTCAGCTGATCAGCTGAACAAAGGCTCCTGGAGCTCCCTCCCTGCGTTAGGAAGCCTCTCCTCAAGCACTAATCTTCATTTTTTCATTTGACATTTTGATGTAAAATGTTACAATGGATGATCTTGCATCTAGTTTGTGTGCCAGCCACTGGAAATGTGACTTGGGAAGGCTCAAACTGTTAGGATGCTTTAAAGAAATGTCCAGGTTTTCTAGTATTTTGAAAAGGTTTTCAGTTGAGCTTTGAGAAGGAGAAGAGGAGGGAGTGAGCCTTTGCCATGATGAACTGGCCACCTGTATCCCCAAGGACTGCCCTCCGTGGTGGCTTCTGGAGGGTTCTGTGTTCTCTGTGCCTTTTCCAGCCGTGCAGGACACCTGGATACCACATGTGAGACCTTCTGTTGGTGCCAGCAGGTGTTGGTGAATCTCAGCTGTAAATGTCTGCAGTCCCTTGCAGTAAATAAGATGTCTCTTGAAATAACTTCTGAAATTAGGATGCTGCAAGATTTGGGTAGTTTACATGTTAGCAAATTCTGGCCACTTTGAAGGCATCCCATGGGCCCACTCTTTCCTGGCTGGAGTTTTAACATCAGTTCATAGATGCTGAGACCTGGGTTTTGGGCTGTCCTTGCACACTCAAATCCTCACGTGTGAGCTAGCAGAGATTATGAATCTGGGGTCGAGTTACTGGGAGATTGATTCAGTTGTTCACCACCACCATCTCAGCTACCCCTCGGTCTTTGCCCGTGGCTTTTCCCCTGGAATAGAAGTATGTGAGCTTTTGTTCTCTGAATAACAGACTAAGGGGCTGTAAACTGAATTTACACAGTGGTGTAAATGGTATTTTTCTCACTGTACCTCCTCTGTGTAGTCACACCTTGTACAAGATTTCAGACCTGGACAGATCCACCAGGTTATCCTGGGGTCATACGGGAAAGGCAGAGTGGGATTTGTGACATAGGATTTTTATCCTCGGAGCTGGCCCGTTTTACCTCTTCCCATCAGTTTACATGCAGCGCTGAGCTCCAAGCACCAATAGCCAAGACAGCGTGAGTTCCAAAACCCCTGAGATCCAGGATACCCTGGGCCAGGAACCTCGGGTTCGTATCGTGTACCCCACCTCAGACAGCACACAACAGTCCAGGTGTGTCCTTCTGAACAGAAAGGGGATATAACACATCTGAAAAACTGTGCAAGAACCAAAACAAGCAGCAGCTACAGCTAAACCAGGGCACTGCCAAGTGCCAAAAATGCCTCTCGTGGGGAGCACTGCTGAGCTGGTGGCTGCCTGCCTGTGTCATCTGCTGGGAAGGAGGGGACCCCAGCTGAGGGGGTCCCCTTGGGAGGACAACTGCATGCAACTCTCTCTCCTCTGGGGATGGCTCAGGCACAGTGCCCTCGCCCAGCCTGTGCTGGCCTTTGAAAACTCGGGTGGTTTCATTTCTAACTCTTAGGTAGTTCAGTTCTTACAAGAATAACCCACTCGTTGCAGCCATGCTTTATTTCAGATCATGGTTTATTATACATCATGTTACAGACCAGAACCCACTCGAGAGCTGCCGGTCACCTCCCAGTGCTGGTGTGGCAGCATTTGGTTGTCTGGAGAAATACCTGAGGCTCACCTCCCCGGTGAGATCTGTTTCTCCTATTCCTGCCGGGAGAAAACACCTTTATTTCCCCTGTATCTGCAGCTGACTTCGTTTGGTTTCAGAAAACCAGGGGCGTAATTTGCTTGGGCTGTGAAACATAAGCCTTTAAAGTCCACAGGCGGAGCACTTAGGGCAGTTATGGTGTCCTGGTTTCCTGGGAAGCACGGCTCCACTCATTAGGTGCGAGTCACCGGGACTGAAAAGCCACCGGTCATTCCCTCAGGTCATCCCCTGCACTCCAGCAGCTCCAATTACCTCGGCAGAATGGGATCACCCATAACAACCTAAGTAAATCAGGAAGTCACCAAACAAGGGAAGTAATTACAGCTTCTTTCAATCCTGAAAAAGCAACCTGTTCTTTTACGACCCATCAAAACCATGTGTTTGCCTTTAGTGGTTAAAATAAAGGGTGTGCAATTTGGGAATAATCCAGCTATGAAGTTTCCTTAGTAATTGGCAAGTCCTGAAAGGTTTTTGCTTCTGCAATTTAAAGGTGGTGAGCATGAAATTAATTTAATTTTCTTTTAGATTAGCCTTTAAGGGACACTATAAAATGAAAGAATGACATTCACAAAGAGAGAACCCACATTTCACCCATTTGACATAAAGATTATTTTGTTAACTACCTTTAAATTTCATTTATAATGTGATTTAGTAATGCAGTAAAACCAGAATGTCAGTCACTGTAGCTGTATCAAACATTCAGAATTCGAAAAATATTTACCCCTTTCAGAGAAAGGTCTAGAACGTTACTCAGCCCTAGCAGTGCTACTATCACTTTAGGTAACTCTTACACTCTTGTTTTTCAGTCCTTGTTCCAACACACCCATTCACTGGTTTCAGATTCAACTGATCGTAGGAGAAAAAAATCCTGTTTGCAGTAGTCTACCTGCATTTCTATACAGCACTCTTCAGACACCCAGGGTACAGGTGTGGAGCTTGGTTTAATGGACAGATCTTCTGGAAACCTGAGCAGGAACCTGCTCCTCTCTGTGGAAATAAAAAGTCTGGTGGCACATGGTCCTCATGGCTGAGCTTAGGCTGAGATGTGACCAATCTGGCTGAAATCAGGAGGATGGCTCAAAATCCTTCAAAGGCTGTGCATCCCTGCCCCAGGGCTGAGACACAGGATGTTTAATTCTGAGGAACGTTTTTCACCTAAGTTACACTTCATTCACTTGTTTCTCTGGAAAAGGCTTTAAAAAAAGAATAACAAATACATTAGAATATTGCTCCCAACATTTGGTAGGGAGAGTGTCTAAAGATTACATCCTCTATTCTAATTGAAAAATTCATTAATTAGATCATCGTCTTACATCGTTCTGCATGGATTCAATATTTGTGCCAAATGGTCAATGCCCTTTATATCATATAATTCACCTGACCAAGGTGGCTGTGTTCTCACTCCATGAACTGTCCCCAAACCCCTGCCCATTTCTCAGGTGTGTTTGTTCTGCTGAAGCCAATGGCTGTGACCACGCACTGAACGGCGGAGCAGCGTCCCAAAATGAGGCACGTGGTGTTTCCGAGGAGGAATTAAACCCTGGGTGCCTCCCTGCTCAGGCCTCTCTGTGGGCCAGGTCTGCACCTTCCCAGCAAATCGTCCTCCTTCCCAAGGCCCAGAGCTTCCCACGGACAGAAGGTTTGCAGTGGGCTGTGTGTTCCTCAGCTGCCACTGAAATGTTCTGAGTGCTGCCCTTTAAACTGGGCACAAGGTCTTTCTGAGCAGAGAGAAAGGGCAGCATCTGCTCCGGGCAGCAACGCCGGCTGCTAAAGAAAATTTAGGGAGAAAAGGGAAAATGATAGAACCCTCCAACGCCGAGCTGTTTCCAAAGGCTCCGCGATCCCCTCTGCTCCCCTTTCTGCCGTGGTTTTCCCAGACCCGCTGGATGTTCACTGATTCATCCTCTCCATCGCCGAGACACCTAAACATTTCCAAAGGAAGGCAAGAAACCAGGTCAGCAAAGTCGAAGTAACCAAGGGAAAAAACACATACTCTTGTACTGAGAGAAAAGTCAGGGAAAAAAAGAATACCATCAAGTGGGATTTAAAAAAGAAAGAAAAAGAAAACATCCACCGAGTGGGTTGAAAACCGACGTCTGACAGCTGTAGCATATTTGGTGTCTTACATCCCAACAGCTCCATGAGAAAGGCAAAGCTGATGGTGCAGCCTCGGAAAATCCCACGTCCGAACTATTTCAGGTTTACTCAACGTAACTTCTGAATGGCAGCTGCACTCCAGCTACCTCTGTCCTTAAGCACGTGGGGAGCAGCCTGCCTTGGGACACAAGCTGAGGTGCCACAGAAAAGATGTCAAAATATTCTCTGGTAGAGAGCAAGTGCAGGGCCTCCCTGTTGTGTGCTTGTCCCTCGACAGCCTGGACAGCAGCCACACTCCAGCCCTGCCTCCATGGGCTGGTTCTGCCCACAAACCTACTGGATGGATAGGGAAGGACTTCCTTTCTGTTGCTTCCCTTTATATCTTTGACCCTTCCCCTGTTCCTTTCCAGATTTTGTTTTCCAAAGTAGCTGGCACACAGCTGCTTGTCTGTGGCTCCCACTCTCACAGTAGTGGGTTCTGATCTCAAAATGTGGATGTTTCAGGCTGAAAAATGACTCCTCAAGCATTTGCTGGCTCCTCTGGGGCCGTGGTGCAGCCAGGTCCCCATGGATGCAGCTGCTCCTGCCCCCAGCACCCCGTCTGACTGGGGCCATCTCAGCCACCACGGGCAAACTGCACTCACATGCAGCTCACTTGTGTTTTTGCAGCTCAAGCCAGCTGGGAATGTAAACCACACTGACCAAGGGAAGTTGGGGAAATTGCCAGTGAATGCAGAAGAGAAAAGAAGAGGAATATGGGGAAAGCAGGAGGTAAGAACATGAACACTGTGTGTTTAACACTCAACACGTTGAGTCAAATTTGTGCAAGTGACCTTCTCTTTGGTTGAGATTAAGACCTTGGGTCAGACTTTTGGTGCCTGGATGGGGATTAGCTGGATGAATTGTTTGGCAGAGACACCGGGTGGCTACAAAAGGTAAAACTCAGCTATCAGTGCCATCTTGGGTATGTTGGGCATGGTGCCAGTGAGGAAATAGTGATTCATGTCTAGATTCAGATGTGGAAGGAATGCAAACATCCAAAATGCCTTTTTCCCAGATTTTGAGTGTTCAGACCCAAGGGTTGGGTTTGTCTCTATGAAGGTAAGCTTAGTCCTCTAGAGGGCATGGTTACACTGATTATATATTTAATAATTAACCAGTATTACCTTGGCTATCTGTTCATTTTCACTGGTGTAAATCAGGGGTCAGTGAACTGGCACAGGTGAAGTTTCATTCATTGTCTTAAACCTTGTTGTAAGGCTTTCCATAGAATCTTTCTTCTTAAGGAGGCTGATCCTGGAGGGGCAAGCAGGTTTGGGTTTGATCACTGGGGAAGCTTTCCAAGAGGTATTTGGAATTCTTTCCTTGCTACCAAAATCCAGTGTGAGAATCTATTTTGTACATGCATTTATGCTCCTGCTTTGGTTAGTCCCAGCATCCCTTGGCAGCAACCTGGACTGGGCAGTCTGAATAGAGGCACAGTGTGGGATTAGAGTCCATCCTTCTCAGAAAGCATGGAGGCTCCACACGTTAGATGGAAATTATTTGTGTTTGGGCAACCTGGTGTTGCACTTACCCAGTCAAATTTCCAAAATCATGCAGATGTCAATATGGCCACCAGCTGTCCCACTGCATGTCTTTCCCTGGTGAGCAAGCAGAGCAGAAGGTGGAATTTGGGACTGCACAACACAGAAGAAAATTCTGCCCAGGCTGATCCAAAAATCCACCCCTCCACCAGGGCAGAACAAACTGTGTGAAGTCCTTTTAATCTGGAAGTCACGTCTTTGTAGAGCTTACACGAGGTTGTCTGTAATGGAAACACCTGCATTTTATTCAGTTTTACAATATTTAAATCCCCTTATAAAATAAACGGCTACTTGCTGGAACAGTACCCATGCTGGATGTCCAAGATCTGATGAATTTTAAAGCTATTTTCTGAGATGCAGTAGAGAAAGAGCAGGACTGGAAACAGCCATCAGCCACTGCTAGGAAGGGAGAAGTATCAGTCTCTTTTTTGAGGCTTCCTTCAGCTTCTGAGTATGTTCCACCCTCATATCATGTTAAGATTTCTCTCTTGGGTCATCCCTAGTGCCAAACCAACACCTAGGAACTGAAAAGAGCATTAATCTGCATTAGTTGGTTGTGGTCACTGAGCTATGCCACACAGCATCCCTTCACTTCTTTAGTTACAACTGGAAGCCACCCTCAGCCATCACATCCTCCTGGTCCTGGACCGTGATGATTCTGGTCTTACATTTTCTCAATTCCTCTCCCTTTTTATGAGTTCTTTCTCATGACTGAGGGAGGGATGTTCTTAGCTGGTTCAAAAGATATCTACTGGCCCTTGAATGAATCTGCAACCACCACCTCCTCATTCATCCATATCAGCCATCTGTAGGTCTTTTCAGCCTTTCCCTCTTGCCATCAGCTGAAGAAGGTTTGGCCACACTTCCCTTTGCTTGGCAGGTGTGAGTGGAGGAGCAGTGACCCCGTAACCCACGTCCATCTCCCCACCACGCCCAGCCCAGCCCTGCTGG
This sequence comes from Platysteira castanea, assembly GCA_013397175.1. Taxonomy (NCBI): domain Eukaryota; kingdom Metazoa; phylum Chordata; class Aves; order Passeriformes; genus Platysteira; species Platysteira castanea. The sequence goes on along the minus strand of VYXC01007458.1, from coordinate 148,627 downwards.
CCCCGGAGGATGTTGCTCAGCAGAGCTCTGTCAGACTTGTTCAAACAAGGTGTGTTACCACTGACCCACCGGCCAAAAGTTCACACCCCTGACTCTAGGATACTTCTTGGTGGTGTTTGTTCATTGAAATAATTAGTTATTGTAAGATTATCACATTAAGGGGAGGTTTTTTTGCTTGTTTTAAGACGAATGGCATTCTCCTTGCTGTCAGGAGCTGGGTACTCTGTTCTTTTACTTTCTATTCCAGTGTGGGTTTGGGTTCATGACAATGAGAGAACCTCCACCTTGGGCAGAGCCACCTTTTTTCTGAATCTCCCCCAGCCTTGGGCAGTGTCATTCACTGGTGGCTGGTGCAGCTCAGGGCTCTCTGAGTGAGAGGTGCCAGTCACACAGAATTAGGCAGTGGTTTTGCACAAAGCCAGCTCACCTGTTTGCTGCAGCCTTGGATCAGACCACCAAGCACATTTTCACTTCTGCTGAGGAACGAGCCAAACCCACAGAGTCCGGATCCAAATCTGGCTTCAGACTCTCATGGCCTGATTCTGATGGGCTCTACAGCTTCTGTACTTAGAACACCCTGAGGGGATCAAAGAGTGGCTTCAGATGGGACTCTGGGGCACGACAGAACATCAGCCCTGGTGCAGAGCCACCACGGGGCATGGCCTGGCCAACTTTTTACTCTTTAGACAAACGAATTTGCAGGTTTTGTTCTGATCTCCTTTTGATTATTTCCGGGCTTTTACTTTACATTTCTTCCATTCCCCAATCATACAAGATCCCAATCAGCTCAAACAGTGCACATCAAAGCTGATGGTGGCCCATGCTATTTTCCCAGTGCCTTTTTTATATGTGGAGTAGCACGTATTTTGGATCTGACATCTGAAATGGCTCATTTTCTTCATATTTCTTGACTGAATTCAAGGGAGCTGGCTGTGCTGGGACTGCAAGGAGGAAGGTTAAATTTCATCAAGTCTTTTTTGAAGGAACATTTAAGAACCAGCATTTGCTGTGGGGGCTGATAAGCAGGTGTGTGCATCTCATTTGCACCCTCTGAATCTCAGGTCCAAATCTTACAGAACCAACAAAACTCTTCATCTTTCCAGGAAGGAGGCACTACAGTGTCCAGTCTAATGCATTAAATTATTCCACTGGGTATCTTGAGAGTCAGTCTGTCATCTTGCTGGAAATACCATGAGAGAACATAGAGCTTTTCATAAAAGAATTTGTCTTAAAGCCTAAAGGTCTCTGTGATCCATTAGGAAGAGTTGGCAACCACATACCCAGCAGAGCGTTGAGGGGTGGGAGCCATCCTGTAAAAAATTACTTTCCAAAGTGGAGTTTGACTTCATCCAGCCCAGCACTCCGTGGAGGGGTGTGCGAGGAGGTTCCCTGGGAACAGACAGCAGGAATGTGGCTATAGGTCTGGGGAGCTGCAGCGTTTCCGAGCTGAAATTATTATTACTGTGTTTCCAAATTTCCTTTCAAGTTCCTAATTACCAACAGCCAAACCAAACTCACTTGAAGACAAGTCTGTGTCCATCCACAGCCCTGCAGCACTGCCAAGCCAGATTCTGTTACACTGCTTAGGAAAAATGACTTTCTATGCCTTCAATGCATTTCTGGTTTTCAGTAATACTTTTGATTCTGTTTTTGCTTCTTTCTCCTTCAGTGACTTTACCTCTGTGGAGTCCCTTGCCACCACAGATCAAGGGCTAATCTTTTCAGGTCAGTTTGTGGGAATTTAGGTAAATAAGTGGGGATTCCCATAAATCATGTATTTTCAGAGGTCAGTGAAAGTGCGTCTATTTCCATTGCCTCTGGAGAGACTTTTAGCCCAGGCTTCTTGATAAATCAATTAAATTTCTTTTGCTGACAGAAGTAAGAGCAGCACTGTTTGCAAACTTATTACATCTCTTATTTGTGAGGGATGTTGGGAATGTGGCTGCCAGAACTGCATCCCCCAAAGAGTCCAGCCTGAGTACCTTGACTTGGCCAAATTCCACTGACTTCAGTGGCAGGTTGAGCTGTGGAAGGAGAGCCAGTGGGATCCTGGGGGCATGGGGAAGAGCATTCCCAGCAGGGCAGGGAGGGCTCCTGCCCCTCTGCCCAGCCCTGGGGCACCTCTGGGGTGCCGTGCCCAGCTCTGGCTCCTCAGCCCAGCAGGGCCAGGAGCTCCTGGAGCGGGGCCAGCGGAGGCTGCGGGGCTGAGCAAGGGCCGGGAGCATCTCCGTGCCCGGGAAAGGCTGAGGGAGCTGGGGCTGCTCAGCCTGGAGAGGAGCCCAGCCCAGAGGGGCCCTCAGCCCTGGGTGTCCCTGGCTGCAGGGAGGGCTCCGGGCAGGGCCCGGGCTCTGCTGCGGGGCCCAGCAGCGGCCCCAGAGGCACGGGCAGGGGCTGAGCCCAGCAATTCCCTGCCCAGGAGGCAGAACTGTGCCCTGGGCAGTGCCCAGCCCCGAGCAGATGGTGCAGAGAGGCCGTGGGGTGCCCTGGCTGGGGATATTGCAGAGCTGGGTGGGCACTGCTGTGCCCCGGGCTCTGGGGTGGCCCTGCTGGGGCAGGGAGGTGGCACCGGGTGAGCCCCTGGGCCCTCCCAGCCTGACCCAGCCTGGGGTTCTGTGTGACCCCACAACAGCAGCAGCCCAGCAGCACGAAGGGAGTCAGTGGGCACGGAGCACACCCAGCAGCAGCAGGAGGAGGTTTGGTTCTGGGCTGGGTGATTTCTGCTGCTCCAGCTCTCCCGTGCTTCCACAGGCAGATGAGTGCCCAGTCCCCACAGCCCTCAGACGGGCACATGGACACCAGTGCACTCTTGGAAGGACAGGTGACTCCCACGAGAGGAGGAGCCCCTTTTGTATGAAATGGACAGGACCTAAGTGCAGAATGAGGACAGAGAGCGAGGAGCAAGGACATGCTGTCTCCAAAATGAGTTAAAAAACATAGAGATGTAGAAACAGGTGTTCAGGATATGTCTTTCCCACCTTACATCCCTTTCCAAGCTAATCCACATTTGAGGACACGAAATACTGTAAGCATTCCTCCTTCTTCCAATACAACTGCATTCATTCTTCCATCCCACAGCTTTCAGCACCAGGCATATTCCATCCACACAGAGCATAGCTTGCATTCCTCCTCCACCACAAACACACATCCTACTCATGGTCCTCCATGCTTGCAAATGCACAGCGAGTGCAGAATGTTGTACTCACTTAGATATTGGCTGCAGCTCCAAGGTGTGTGATCCTCTTCATCTCTCTAAGTTCTTGGCTGCAGAAGTCCAGACCCCACTGAATTGCTTCTTCTCCTTTAAAAATAATCTGAAAGCAGGGAGAAATGGTGATCAGAGACTCATTTCAGATACATAAAGATGAGTATTTGCGGAAAACCCCTGGCTGATCACCTGTACCCCCAGCCCAGCAGTGGCCCTACTCACGGAATTCAGTGGCCATAAGGACAGAAGGCCAGGCAGTGTTCACCACACACCATCTGACACATTTGAGAGACAGTCCTGAGCAGAGCATTTAGAATGAAAATGCCCAGCAGTTCAAACCAGCAGTAGTCAGGCACGACCGTGGTTTGGCTGTTTCTTGGTGCCTGGCAGAGACACTCAGGTGGGTATTGCAGCATAAACCTGTGTGACCAATTTTTGTGGTCTCAACACACTGCAAAGTAGCCATCCACAGGACAGCCCAGGCAAGGAACTGCAGCCTTTGCAGTGCTGACAGGGGTCAAAGGCTCACTGCAGTCCTGGGACAATCCCTTTCTTACCATGGCATCATCAGCCTCTGTAGTGAAGTCTCCAGGAGGAGATGATGAGGAGCCCGATTCTCCTTCACACCATAACTCTGATCTGCAGTGGCAAAATTGCCTCTAACCCTCAAAATGTCCAAGGCTGTTGGTGCTCACTTACTCCTGACTTCTACACCTGCAGCAATTGTGGCTGCAGTATAACCCAGAAAAGCCATCAGGGGCCCAGGCCCCTGGAAATGCTGCCAGTTGTGCCAGGACTTTTGGCTTTTTCACAGGATGCAGCATTTGCTGTCAGCCACTTTCAGTTTCGACCCAATCAAGCAAATGAGGAGGAGGGAAAACATCTCACCTGTTGCCTCAGACCTTTTTACCTGTCCCTGCCCATCCAGGCAGCCCTTTTTAACTCCCACCTGAGGCTCTGCATAGGTGTCAGGTTATTTCAAGTAATGTTGGTGATGCAATGATGAGATGAAAAATAAATTCAGGAGATGCAGATTTAAAGGTTACAAACTAATGGAAAGTCAGGAAATCAGAAAATTGCACTGATGGTACAAAGCCTTAAATGTCTGCAAGTCTGGAATTACTCAAACTCAGCCTGGACTCCCCTTATTCTGCCCTGAGAGGTGAGACGTTTGCACCTTGCTGGATAGGAGAGTGAAGAAATTGTATTTCTACTGAGTCACATCTCCTTGCCGCAGGGATGGGAGAGTTCTGCTGCAGTCCCACCCCTCCCTCAGGGCCCCTCTCCAAGAGGCTCCTCTGCAGCTCTCACTCCAGGTCTTCACTGCTCTGAGGGGGTACAAAGTGAAAAGCAGGAACAAGAATTAACCTGGTGTCAGTGGAAGAGCTAGTCCCAAGTTTGCCCCAGCTGCCAGATGTGGAAATGGCTGGCAGGGGCAGGAGGGCTGCAGGTTTTGGGCTGGAGCAGGTTTTGAGCTGTCACTGACTGATCTTTGTGGGAAGCTCTGAACGTCCAAACCTCCTCACCCATTCTCTTGGCATCCAGCACAGCAGCTGAGGGGGCTAAAGCTGGGCTGGAAGCTGCAGCCAGGGAGTCTCACCATTAATTCTGCCATTTCACCCTGCACATCTGACCTCTTTAAGAGTGATCTGATGTTTCTTTAAGAAACACCCTGTCTCTATGAAGAAATGCCAACAGAGGAGAAGTTTCAAGCTTGCTATTTTTATTTAAGCTGTTGGAACAGTATGGACATAATGTAAGGAACGGGACCAGCCAAGAGGGTGTCTGTCAGTCAGTGACTCAGTCCTCAGATCAGACAGATGCAAGCCCATATAAACAGGTTCAGCCCTAAAGTCATGATAATAAATAATTTATTTTCATGCATTTCCAAACACCAGATACAGTAAAGCGAGTGTTTTCTTTGGAAGCAGGCAGTGCTGGTCGGCTGGATCTGCTTCCCACACCAGCAATAACATGTTCTGAATGAGTGGAGGGAGATTCTGACCACCATTCTGCCAGAGCCTACTTGGTTGAAGACTGCTGAGTCTTAGGAAATCGCTCCGAGAGAAATTAATTCAGTGCTTCGAGGTACGTGGCATCGTCAGGATTTCATTCCATCACTGGAAGCAGCAGAGAGATGGAGGCAGCCAGGTGAGCATCTGGAGAAAATGGACTTTCAAGGCATTTTTTCTCATCGTTGTGGGATTGCTGAGTCACCCACAGCAAATGGAAAATGTCCCAGGACATTTAAAGATGATTTTAGATCATCTGAACTGCCACATAAAGCTGGGAGAAGAAACACATGGCAAAACAATCAGATGAGAGAAACACAGAAGCCTAACAGAGAATGCTCTTAGGGCCACTGTCCTTCATCCAGAGCACTCTGTGGGATCCAGGTGCCAGTTTTCTTGCAAGGGAGATTAGGGAAACCATCCCATTCCTATATCTGCATTCATAAACTGAGGTTCTGTGCTGCCTCCACTCACAGATCAGATGCAGTAAGTTCAGCAGGAAGGAGTGAGAAGCTTTTTGTAGCTGCTGGAACTCGGCGTGGGCTCTGTGAGCCCCAGCTGCTCGAGGGTTTATCAGCAGCAGCAGCAGCAAGGTCTGTGGGGTTGATAAGCAGGCACGGCTTGGCTTCCCTGTGAGCCTGGGAGTGTTTGTGGAGGTGAGCTCAGAGCCGAGGGGCACAAGGAGAACTCCTCAGTGCTCCTCAGCCCCTCGGGCACTGCTGCCCCTCAGCCCCTGCAGCGGGCAGGGAGCGCCGCTGCCAACTCCAGCTCCTCTCGCCAGCAGCACCACATGGAATAACCATGGAATAGCCAGTGCTGCTTTGGAAAGGGAGGGATTAGGTTCACGAGTCCTGGAAGAGAGCACCCAGAATGGGTTTGTTTGAGGGTTTTGGAAGAGGTGGAAGGGAAGAGAGTGTGGAGCAGATTTTGCATGACTTAAGGTCCTTCATCAACAGGACAGGAGGACGTGTACAGCGCACTGAAAAATGAACAGCAAAGCAGGTACAATCACTGACAAACACTGCTGCAGCTCTCAGGCTGGAGGCTCCAAGATACCAAACGCTTTGTCAGTCTCAGCAAGCTGGTACACAAAGAGAAGGTTCTTCCACATAAATCTTCGGGGCTGATCCTCACGAAGAGTGCTTTCCAGCCCCAGCTCCTACTTCAGCACCCTGCAGCTGGGGCAGGGGACAGGGGGTCTCATTTCTGCATCCAGCAGCAGTTTATGACAGGCTCCATCTCATCTCGAGGGTCTGACATAGACACACATCATTGGCCAATTCGCAAATTCTTGCATCTAAAAGTTTAATAAGCGCTTCATTTGATTTCTTAATGCTTTTCACAGAAAGTGAACGTTTTTCCTGGCAGAGCAGGGGCTGTGAGCTCTTTTATCTGTACCCCATAAAGGGCTGGGATGTCTCTTTGAGCTTGGCCAATAACTTGAAAGTAATCCAGATTTTGTTTTTCCTGCGGGTCTAAATGAAAAGTGAATGTTTTAAGTGGAGGAGTAAGAGGTACATTGAATTTGGAAATATGACCACAGTAGCAGCAGAGCTGTGGAAAAATTCAAGGAGTTACTAAATCTTTAAAACTCAATTGTTTAGAAATTAGGCACATAGTTTAAAAATGACATTTTGGCAAAGCTGTGTAAGTTACCCTTCCCATCATATATTTTATTAAACCTTTGCCATATGTCCAGTCCTCACTGGCCAGGAGTGTCCCCAGGAGTGTCCCCTGGTTGCCCCCACCCCCATTAAATGCCCACAGCACATCTCCAGCCATTGCTCCTCAGCACTTGAAGCAGCCTTGGTGCTTGATTCTGAATTCCTGGCAGCAAAGGTGAACTCCTGCCATTTTCCTTTGGCCGTGGGTCCTGGGGAAGGGAGGCTGCTGGAGGAGAGGATCTTTCTCTCCCAAGATACTGCAAGTATCGTAAGCTGAGCAGCTTTGAGTTTCTGAGGGCTGAGCTGCTTCTCTCACGCTGTAGGAACAGAAGAACATCTGGTCTTAGCTACTGTTTTTCAACTGGATCATCTTGTGCCTCACTAAAATGAATGAGAAACACATGCAAGCTGTATTTTCAAAAAGTTGTATTTCATTGATGCAACTCAAGTAGTGATTTTCACATGCAATTAGATACACAGATGTAGACAAGCAACAATTTACACACACACACTGCATTTCCAACGAGGCCCTACGAGCATTCCCAGATGCTTTACACATGGAAATAGGCACATGGAGAGGAGGCATGGGAAAGTATTCACATGTGCAATTGTATCTTCCCACAGCAATGCCTGGGAATTAGAAAGGACTGACTGAGACAATATTTTGGATGTAAAATCTGATGACACTTTCAATTCTGTTCTGCAGACCCCACTATAAATAATGCTAATTATTAATTATGATCTGCCTACAACAGCACTTCCCCAGGCACTTTGCAACAGGCCAGAGGAAGGGAGTTCAAATCACCCTTCTGCTGTTCTGCTTTCAAGAAGAGTTTTGGAACAGCCGTCAGTGTCCAAAGCACTGCAGGAACAGCCTAAAGATGTCCCCAAGACACTGATGAAGAGTGAAAACTGAAGAGCAGCTGGAGCCCCTCTGCTCTGGAGCCAGGCTGGGAGAGCTGGGGCTGCTCATCCTGGAGAAGGGAAGGCTCTGGGGAGAGCTCAGAGCCCCTTCCAGTGCCCAAAGGGGCTCCAGGAGAGCTGCAGAGGGACTGGGGACAAGGGATGGGGGGACAGGACCCAGGGAATGGCTTTAAGGGATAGAGGGCAGGGATGGATGGGATATTGGGAAGGAAATGTTCCCTGGGAGGGTGGGCAGGCCCTGGCACAGGGTGCCCAGAGCAGCTGTGGCTGCCCCTGGATCCCTGGCAGTGTCCCAGGAATTTAATTTCTCTTTTAGTAGGTTGAAATAGCAGGGCATGACCAAAATATGAGTAAGTGCAGTTCTTTTGTCCCTGTAGTGAAAACAAAGTGAGTCCTGGTGGCGTGGCTGCTGCCCACGTGGGGAGAGGGCCTGAAGGTGTCCTGTGCTGTCCTGTGCTGCCCTGTGCTGTCCTGTGCTGTCCTGTGCTGCCCTGTGCTGCCCTGTGCTGTCCTGTGCTGTCCTGTGCTGTCCTGTGCTGCCCTGTGCTGTCCTGTGCTGTCCTGTGCTGTCCCTGCTGGTGGTCACAGCTGGGGAGAGCAGAGCAGAGGCCCCTGGGGCATTACCCAGGCTGTGGAACTCTGCTGATACCTTTTACTGGACCTTGGGTGTTTAAGGGATCGGTGCATGTGGGCACTGAGTGCCACAGCCAGCACCAGCCTGTGTGCC
>VYXC01007458.1:127710-139275 GCA_013397175.1 Platysteira castanea | reverse complement strand
CCTGTGTGCCACCCCTGCAGCCTGTGTGCCACCCCTGCAGCCTGTGTGCCACCCCAGCATCTCCCCCAGACCCCAGGGCAGCAGCAGCCCCTCGGCCAGTGAGCTGCTGGCCCCAGCCAAGCTCGGAGCAGATGCCAGGAGCCCCTTCCCAAGCAGTGAGTCCCTCCTGTGTGATGGAGCTCCTGTGCTCTCTGAGGGTTTGGTCAACACCTCAGTATTATTAAAATGCTGCTTTTAAAGTCCATTTCCTTTTCTTTTCTTTGTAGTTTATAGAGTGTTGCTGAGGACCTTCTCCCAGCCCAAGATGAGGAGCAGTTCCAGGTTTGCAGTCGTATCAGCAGTAGCTTGGTGATTGATTTCGGGGTGCTGGTGTAATTACCCGTACCTCACACATCCCTCCCATTCACTGAGTTCCCTGCAGCTAAAGAGTCTTCCCAGAGAGGAGAAGGAGGAGGTGGTTCACTAAACCCCTGTGCAAGTGAATGAGCTTCTAAAATCAATCCAGTCTCTGTAAAGACAGCGTGTCCTGAAAGCTCTCAGGCCTGGTTATAAATAAAAATGGCTCCGCTTCCTTAAAGTGAGCATTTTAGCCACATTTTGCCAGCAACATCCTGCTGATGTTCTTTTTTCCCCCACTATTTCTGTTTGGGTCAAAACATTGATGGATTTGTTTTGCCACTATAACTTCTGTCATCTGTAACAGGATGCTCCCTCCACAAGGCAGAGTTTGGCCAATGGTGCCCCAAAAGATTCTCTTAAATATTTGGATACCTGAATCCAGCGTGTGCTGATCCTGGAAGTGTTTGGAGCAGGGATTACATTTCAGAACTATGAAATGCTGCCTTTGGTACCAAGTTCAAGGTGTGTCTTTGGCAGGCAATGGTGGGATGAGCTTTGTCCCCCTCACACCTGCTGAGGTGTGTCTGTGGGACACTTTTGCCCCCTGCCTGAATCTGGGGGTGTCTGTGCATTACAGAGAGGTGATGCAAAGCCGAGCTTGCCAGGCACCTGGAGGAGCTGGGATGACCATTTGGTGCCTGTTAGAGCAGCCAGCTGCCCACCAGCCCTCTTTGTGCAGGACAGCCACGGGTGGAGCCGAGTGTGGCCAGTGGACGGTGCCAGGTGCTGGCCTGGGCCTGGCCAGTGGCCACCCTGCCTGCAGAGCTGCTCGGGGCAGCCTTTGAACTGTGTCTGAAGGAGCTGAGCACTGGCCCCACGTAAATGAGAGCAGCCTGGAGACTGTTACAGATTACAGGGCTGCTGCAGCCCCAGAGGCAGGCACACATCTGGCTGGGCTCCTGAGGTGTTGCTCTGGCTCTGCCTCGCGGGCAGACTTCCCCTTCTGGGGTGATCTTCTCATCATTGCTCCTGCTGGGCTTGGGCTGTCAGGCCTGGGAAACCTTTTCCATCTTTCCTTTGCTGGAAGTGCCAACCCTGATGTAAAGTGTTGCTTTGTTCGTAGAACCATCACGGGATGGTTTGGGTTTGAAGGAACATTAAAGAACATCTGGTTCCAGCCCCCAGCCGTGGGCAGGGAACCTTCCCCTGACCAGGCCTGGAACTCTTCCAGGGATAGAGTATTGACAACTTCTCTGAGCAACCTGATTTTTTTCCTAAAATGAAGTCTTTTAGGTGAGAAAGAAACCTTGTGAGGAATTCCAACAATTACCACAGAAGACTGAAAAATTGATTAAGGACACACCCATAGCCTTTACTGCAGATTTCTGTGTGAGGTGAGTACCAGCTCTGTGTTTCCTTGTGCTGCCCACGGGACCAGGCAGGGCAGGACGTGGCCCCAGGGTCCCCTGGGGGCTGGAGGGTCATGGAGGGTTTGCCTGGCCATGATTGTTCTGTGCCAGCCACCTTCCTTCTGTGATCTTTCAGAACCTCTTTCAGAACAATCTCCTTCGTTTATCTGGTTGCATGTTCAGGGCTGGATGCAGTCTTGGCCAATTCAGCTGACCTGCCCAAGAGAGCAAAACTCATCTGTCTGTATGCGTGGTGTGAAGATCTGGAGCCCCCAGATGGAAGGTGCTCTGGAGGTATGGAAGAATTGGGGTTTTTAAGTGCTGGGGTGCCTGGATGGGGGAGGAGGTCTGTGCATGGCTATGCCAGCCTGGGGAGTACAAAGTGGGTTCCCATATGGTCAGTTTTTAGGATTTCTCCTGTTTCAAATCTGCATAAATGGCCCACTCAAGGAGGCCAAACTATTAAAAACAGCTGACAACGAGAAAGGGGGAGGTGAACGCCAAGCAAGCAGCAAGTAAACTCTGTAACTGAGCTGACAGATGGCAAATTAATGTTGTCAAATAGAAAGAAGTACATAAAGCTAAGGAGCACTATGACCAGATTGCTTTCTTGCACATGAAGTCTTTAATCATATGGATATCCTTGCTATTTTTACTCTAATGAGATTGGGAAAGAAAAATAAGACCGAGGCATCAAATTTAAGATGAATTTGCTTTGAATCCACAAGAAATTGAAGCCCTTACAGAAACAAGGAGAATTATTTGCCAGGCAAAATTAGTGTCACAGATGAACTTGTTTGTGCTTCTGAATTCTGACATGTTTATTTTATTGGTAATATTGCTGCAGCCAAAGAGAGTAATAGCCAGGGTAGATAAGCAGGCAAAGGAAGTCGAGTGAAAAATGATGTTCATGGAGCTTTCTGCCCTTAGGCAAAGGCAAAAAAAGAACCCAGCCCACCAAAACCCTTCCCTCTCACTGGTAAAAGGGGAAAATAGGAAAAAAACCATTTCCCTTGTAAGATACAACTTGATGAAATACCAACGAGCCAAGTCCATGAACACCAAATTATTATTCACCCATTGTGGGGTTTATACTGAGAATACAAATTTGATTTGTTTCCTATATTCCTTTAATGGTAAGTGTGAGGATGTCTTTTAATCAAGAGGTTAATGTGGGCTCTGACAACTCTTAGGTATTCACACCTCTGATTAAAGGGAGGATCAGCCGTGTTTGAGCAGGGAGCTCGGTAAACAAATACATCAATCATGGGAAAAGCTCCCCCAGAATGTGCATGGTCAGAGAGAGCCGCCAAGGCAGTTAAAAGGAAGCAATTTTCCACAGTGCTTGGAGGTAGGTAATATAAAATAATCCATAATTAAGTTTAATCATGGCTTATCAGGCCTTCCTAGGCCTGTGAGCATTGTGGCTAATGTTTAACATATTGCCTCAGCTCTAAGTTTCCTCTGATGCCATTTCATTGATACAACAAGAGCCTTTTATTTGGACGTGGCAGATGTGACAATTGTGTCTGGAGGCCAGATTTGTCACCGACACAACTCGGGATAGCTCAGCAAGTGCTGATATTGCGATCCTCTGCTAATGAAAATTGGGTTTGCTCAGTGGAGCCCGTGGAACAGTCCAGTTCACACAGAGGAGCCTGACCCAGCTGTTGGAATGGTCAGATCCAAGCCCCTCAGTCTTCCTCAGAGGAGGCTCCGGGGAGACCACAGCACTTCCTACACCCACCTAAAAGGAGGGGGCTCAGGGGGGGTCGGGCTCTGCTCCCAGGGAACAGGGACAGGAGCAGAGGGAACAGCCTCAGGCTGGGCCAGGGGAGGCTCAGGCTGGACAGCAGCAGGAATTTCTGCATGGAAAGGGTGCTCAGGCCTTGGCAGGGGCTGCCCAGGGAGGTTTGGAGTGCCCATCCCTGGGGGTGTCCCAGGAAGGGCTGGAGGTGGCACTCAGGGCTCTGGGCTGGGGACAAGGTGGGGCTGGGGCACGGGCTGGACTCTGTGGGCTGGGAGGGCTTTTCCAACCTCAGTGATCCTGGGATTCTGGGATTTTCTGATTTTATTGACTGAAGCTTGAAAGTGCTTCCACCCCGTGTAAGGCCCGTAGTTCTTTTGCTGGAAGGGGAGAGAAGTTTCTGCTACAGTAAAGCTGCACAGACCCTTCTCTCCTTGCCTGCATCAAGCAGGGCACAGCTCCTGGGGTCTCCCAGGTGGGAGAGGGGCTGTCCAGCTCGGGGTACAGAAGGTGACACAGTCAGCGGTGGCCAAGGCTGTTTGCTAGACCTGAAGAAGTCTTCTGTCCCCATCCCCTGCAGCCCTTGCCCTTACAAAAGGGATTTACGTTGGCAGAGTGCAAAGACATCTTGCTGCTTCAAATGCCCTTCCCATCACTGTCTGTCCTGAGCCTGATGGAAAGTGCACAGTCTGTTCCATCAGCCTGTCCTTACAGACAACTTGTCCTTGTCTTGTGCTGCAGGACAGGTCTGCTGGCCTCGAAACCAAATAAATAAACACAGGAGCACAGGAGGAAAATGGCTTCAAACAGACCTGACTGCACGTGGTCACCAGAAAACCAAGCCATGGCACCACCTAAACCAGGGCATGGCACCAGCTGAGCCGGGGGCTGGCATTAACGGCCAGGGGGTGACACCAGAGGCAGCAACCTCAGTGTAGGCAGGAGGTGCTGCCAAGGAGATGCCTGTCAAGAGGAGGTAGCAGCAGTGACAGTGGCAGGGGCAGTTTGTCACCGAGCACCAGCGTCAGCAGCTTTGCACCTGCACCAAGTCCAGCACCAAACATTTTTTTTCTAAAGGGAACAGTTTACTGAACTTTCAAATACTAACAGATTTTTTGGTGCACACAGCCAGCAGCAGCAGCAAGGTCACAAAGTAAACCTTAATCTGTTCCTCCCTTTGGAGAGTATATTTTAGCAGAAACATAAAAAATCAGATGCTGGTGTGGAAGCTGTGGTAAACCTCCCTAAGCTGCTCACTACAATCAGTGCTAGTGCTGGGAGAAAGTTGGTTTTCTTCACTTTGCACCAGTGGTGTGCAACATCTCAACCAGTAACTCTGGGATCTCAGAGGCTTTTAGGAAATGAGACCAATGATATATTAAAATGATGCCCTTCAGGATAAACAGCTCCTGATAAGCAGAAATAGAATAGTCCAGTAAGCCATGCTAACAGGCTGAGTGCTGAGATCTCAACCTGACCCTAACAAGGGTCATCTGAGTGGCCTCAGGCCATTGGGACCTCTTAGGAATGTGGATTCATTTTCCCAAAATGTCCAACTTCTTGTGTCCCTCTAAAGGAGAACATTTTCATGTGAGTAATCCCAGGACTGGGCGTGGTTTTCAGATCTGTTGCTTAGGTGTTAGAAGTACAGCACTCTTACTTCACTATAACGCTGTGGATCTTTTTTTCTTGGTTTCTCAGCATTCAACTAAAGCTGAGAAAAGTTTTGCAGGCATTTTTTTCCCATTTCAGAAATAAATCCAGTTTGGAACAAAGTGGATTTTCAAATTTTCATTAATCAAAATATGCCAATTAATACTGTCAAAAGAAATGTTCTTATGTACTGAGATGACATTTAGAGAATTTAACTTTTTATCATTAAAATCAAAAAACACCATCCTGGAAAAAAGAAAAAGTTCACTGAAATGCAAAATAGCTTAGTTTTGATAAAAAATTTGGAGGAGATATTCTGGAGAAGGGACACAGCTTGTAACATCCTTGTCCAATTTGGCAGTTTTTTGGTGGACTGAAGAAAGGGCTTGTCACAGAGCTCCCCTTTTAACTGGCCAGGAGAATATCTGCTGACTGTTCCTCAAACCTACCCTCCCAGCTTGATGTTTAAATGCCGATTCCCAGTTTTTAATCCAGGCCATCGTATTTTCCTTCGAGTTCAGGAGCACCTGGGCCTGGGCAGGGCCCCCTCTGTGCTCACCAGGGGCCCTGGGAGCCGTGTGGGATTTGCAGGCCCCAGCTCTGCCAGTGCCCAAGGCCCTCAGCATCCCCCGAGGGTTTGTGAGCCCCCACACCAGGATTGACTCCTGGTCCTTTATCACCCGAGTTTTCGAGGGAAAACCCTGCCCTGGGCCCGCGAGCAGAGGGGGCACAGGGGCAGAGGCAGGGCCCAGCTCGGGGGAGCTCCTGGCTGGGGGCAGAGCTCATTCGGGCTCCTCACTCTAAGTCCCAGGGCAGGTGGCTCCTTCTAGGCCTGTGCTTAAGCCCCAGTTTTGTGAACCAAGGGTTCTCAGGACAGGCCTGTTCCCCCTGCAGCTCCGGGGTCTGGGAAATGGATTTTCCTTTGGGGTTCAAAGCTTGACCATGTGAGGGTGGGCAGGCCCTGGCCCAGGGTGCCCAGAGCAGCTGTGGCTGCCCCTGGATCCCTGGCAGTGCCCAAGGCCAGGCTGGACACTGGGGCTGGGAGCCGCCTGGGGCAGTGGGAGGTGTCCCTGCCATGGCAGGGGTGGCACTGGGTGGGCTTTAAGGTCCCTTCCAACCCAAACCTTTGTGGGATTTTGTGATTCCATGACCCAGATAACAACAAGGCGTTCCCACACAGCAGAGTTGGTGCAGTCCCTCAGCTGTGCCCCACTGGGGTTCAGGGATGAAGGGCTGCCCGTGGTCCTGTTACCCCAGTGCTGGGGCCTGGGGAGGGCTGGGGGGCTCTCAGCCATCCCCACTCCCTCCTGCGCCCGGCAGGGATGGAGCTGTGCCCTCCTGGCAGAGCAGCTCGTGCTTCCCTGCTGGTCCATGGCTGCGGGCTCAGCTCTTCCAGAGCTGTGCATATAAAAAAACAGCTAATAAATAAAGTGTTTGCTGTTTCTCTGGCAAGAGGAAGAAAAGCTGCAAACACCTACAATTGATTTTTGTTTTTTAAAGTGCTTGGATGGGAGCTGAAAGTCTATCACAAAGATGCTTCTTTGGCTTTGATTTGACACTAGATTTCAGTCGGTCCAATGGAATTTTAATGCTATGGCCAAATATAACATCAAATAATGAAAAACTTCAATGGTAAACATTAACACAAACAGGCATCAAGTATATTAAACATCTTTTAGAATGCAACAGGCCAAATCTGCAAATTGGGAACAGGTCCCTGAGCTGGCACACTATAAAAGCAGGCTTCAGTTTGCCATCTCCAGGACCTGCCGATGGAACACAGGGGATATCTGAGCTCCACTCCATTACCTGTTTAGATTAAACTCTGTGTAGCATTGATTCAGTTATTTATTTTGGCTCCAAGGGAACGGTGTTCAAACATGGGTGCCTAAACGGGGTGTCCATAGCCCAAACCCGCACCAAGGGGACCAAGTGCTTCTTCTGTAAGTCTGGCCACTGAGGCCAACAGCTGAGCCTGAGCCTTGCAAGGCCAGTGTTGAAAACGGGGCCAAATTTCACAAACTCAGGGCCTGCTGTGTGTGCTTGGGGTTTTTCAAAAATGCAGAATCCCCGGTGGCTCCCAGGGGGTGCAGGTGGGAGGGCTGAGAGCTGAACCCGGGACAGGGAGTGCCCTGGGAGGGGCCCTGTCCCTGACCTGTGCTGGGCACCCTCCACGGGTGAATCTGGCCACCTCACCAACTCCTTTGAAACTTGCCTCATCAAAATAAACCTGAAAACTGCCACAGCTCAGGTTCTGACCACCTGGAATGGATTCATTCATCTCTCTTTCACTGCCCAGGCTTTAAGGGGTTGCTGCCACACATTCAGGTTGCAGAGATTAATGGCTAAAAAGCATCTGATGGGGTTCAGTTGTCCCGGTGTTGGGGACACTGGTTTTTGGTGACAAGGAGTCCAGTGCTGGAGACACGCACTGGACTGAGGAGTGGTGCTCCTGCTTTTCCCAGTAAGTAAATAAGAAATAATGCAATAAATATGCCCCATAATAAGTCTGCCATTAAAATAATGTCCTGGCTCTAGAAGCAGTTCATGCATGAACCCCCATAGCATGCAAAGGCACAGACATGAGCATTACATCCTTCTGTTGGCAACTGAGCTGGATCCCAAATGCCAGCTTCCAGCGGGGTTGTTTTCCCCACTTTGATTTTTAATTACTGATCACATGGAAGGATGGAGAGGAAAGACCCGAGCTTTGGTTTGTTTCTTTTTTTTTTTTTTGTTCCTCATTTAATAATTTAATTTGTATTCTGCTCTTCAAATCCCAATAGCATCATGTGAAGTAGAGAAACTCAGCAGGGGAGGGGGGAGGAGGGATAGGGGAGGGAGCCAGGGCTTTCTATTTCCATATGGTGAGCCTCTCTTCCTCGCGATCACAGCTTGTCATCTGTCTTCTTTTAAACTTCAGATCCCCTGTAAAAATCTTCCCAGCAAAGAACAGGCCATAAATGTGACATAAAGACAGTCCAAGTGAAGAGATTACCACGGGGTAGTGGTGAAGCATGATTTCATTACAGGATTTCTTTACTCGTGGGCATGGGTGCAAGAATAACCCAGTCCCGGGGAACTGGGTGTTTCTGGAGCAGTGCACAGTGGCAGGAGTGTTATCAATATTCTGGGGAGATCCTGTGCATTCCCCTCTCATTTACTTGGCAGACAAAATGATTCCCCCTCATAACCTGGGCTCAGATTAAATGACCACCTTGATTTACCTGGGTTTAAAGTGGGTCATCATCGTGGCCCAGCCGAACCACGAAAGTGGGTCATCATCCAGCCCCACTGCATCACCCTGCCAGGGACCACTCCGTTTAATATCCCACAGCTGAAGGAAGGAATTTTTTCTAGTTTAGAGACTTTCTGTGAAGTGACAATAATGTCATCTCCCGATGTGCAGCCATGGGAGAGCAGAACAGATACTGCACCTGGGTTTTCGTGCCCCAAACGCTGCTCACATGCAGAGCTTCTGAGCATCTCTCTTCACTGAGTTATTTCATGCAAACTGTGCTTCAAAAATGAAGTGAATGGTTTATAATCTAACTCGGTGTAATGCAAGGATCCCCACAGCTGATCTCCACGTTTGCCCCTGGCAGCACTGCGGGTGTGTGGGGGACAGCACTCACAACAGCCCGTTTGTCCCAAAAACCCTGGGCGTCGTTAAAACAGAATGATTTCTGCAGAAAGCCCTCCCTTCCCTCCTGTGCTCTGCTCCTGCAGGAATGGTTTGCACTGGGGATGGAGCAGGAGTGCCTCGGGCTGGGTGTGGCAGCGGGAGGGGAGCTGGGGAGCAGCAAAGGGGGTGCTCAGCCAGAGACCCTCCCCAGGCCTGAGCAGGGCTGCAGAGCCCTTCAGAGCCATGCCCCAGCCACTGCCTGGGCAGCGTGGGCATGGGGCAGCCGGCCCAGGTCCCCTCCTGTGAGGAGGGAAATCCTCCATCGAACGGGGGATGCACTGAACGGGAGTTCCGGGCGTGGGTCAAGGCGTGTTCCCGATCTGAACTTGGCAATCAGCTGCTGGAGGTCCCTGCATCCTGGCACAGCCAGAGCACGTCCCTGTGCCCGCAGGAGTGCCATACCAGAGCCATCCTTCCCTTCTTTCTCGTCCCAGAGATGCTGCAGGGCAGGTCCAGAGGTGGAAGGAGCATTGCTGTGGAGCAGCCTGGGCACCCAGCTCACAGCCCTGCGAGGACTTGGCTGGGGGTGGCTCAGGCCCTCCAGGCACGGTGGTGTGGGGACAAAAGCTCCTGCCGGGAGCTCCAGCCGTGCAGCCCTCACCTCCCACTGCTCCTGCCTCCCCAGCCCTCCATTCCCACTGCTCCTGCCCCTCCATTCCCTCTGCTCCTGCTCCCCAGCCCTCACCTCCCACTGCTCCTGCCTCCCACCCCCCACTGCTCCTGCCTCCCCAGCCCTCCATTCCCACTGCTCCTGCCCCTCACCTCCCACTACTCCTGCCTCCCCAGCCCTCACCTCCCACTGCTCCTGCCCCTCCATTCCCACTGCTCCTGCCCCTCCATTCCCACTGCTCCTGCCCCTCAATTCCCTCTGCTCCTGCCCCCCAGCCCTCAATTTCTGCTGCTCCTGCCCCCCAGCCCTCTCTGGGGCTGCTCAGCAGGTGCCTCTGTTTCCTTCCCTTCCCACCTGTGAAGGTGCAGATGGAGATGTGGGGTCACCCCCACAGACAAGCCCAGCTCGTGGCCCTCCCAGGAGCCCCCCTGGCCCTCCAGGAGCTCCTGCAGGAGCCCGGGTGCCCGGCTGGCCCAGCCNCCAGCCCTCACCTCCCACTGCTCCTGCCTCCCCAGCCCTCCATTCCCACTGCTCCTGCCCCTCAATTCCCTCTGCTCCTGCCCCCCAGCCCTCAATTTCTGCTGCTCCTGCCCCCCAGCCCTCTCTGGGGCCGCTCAGCAGGTGCCTCTGTTTCCTTCCCTTCCCACCTGTGAAGGTGCAGATGGAGATGTGGGGTCACCCCCACAGACAAGCCCAGCTCGTGGCCCTCCCAGGAGCCCCCCTGGCCCTCCAGGAGCTCCTGCAGGAGCCAGGGTGCCCGGCTGGCCCAGCCCCGAGGGCCATGGCGGCGTGGGCCGTGCCAGGGCTTCCCGATGTTCCTGCTCCGTTCCGATGAAACATTATACAGAAAGATATAGGCACAGCATTATGCTCACAGCCTTTGCCAACAAGTTATGTTTTAATGTAATTTAACTGTAATCTCAGAGTGTTTTTGTTAGCTATAATTAGTAAAATATGTCTGTTTTCTGTGTTCCTTGAAGACGTCTGAACTCCTGCCAGTTCCCTATAGTTTTCCTGACATGCAGTGTAACAAGCAGACCACCAAAATGTATTTACCAATAACTGTTTATTTACATTCCATGAAATCTAATAACATTTGCTGCCTTCATTCGGGATAAATGCTGGCCAAAGTGTAAAGCATAAAAAAATAAACACTGCCTTACTCTCTAACCTGGTCCACAGAATATTTTATTTTTGCTCAATTTGCCCTGCCTGTTAGCATTTTGGCATTCTGCTGCTTGGAAGTTGAAAAAAAAAAATCAAAAAAAGGATGAAAAAGTTCTGTAATGTATCTTCCTGTTCAGTCCAAAACCTTGCAGGGATTTCCTGGACATTTTATTTTTCATTTTAAGGTCTGCACGAGGCTGGTATTTCATTTCTTTGTTTTCAGCTCTTGCAAGCGTTTGAAACCATCTTGCAGAGAAAATATCCAGGGCACTGAACAGCAGCAGTGGTTGGTGTTGCACCAGTGCCAGTGTAAAGCACTGTTCCTTCTCCCACAGTCACCGGCTTTGCTGGCGTAAAAATAATCAGAATCAGGGCTGTATCTTGTTACTAACCAAATCTGCTCCAGTTCAAGAAAGTGTAACTGAGGGCAGGATTGTCATCTCAAATCTCAAACAGGTTCCTCTCCTCCTGGGTCTGGTTTCGTTTATCTGAGCCCATGCTTGCTCCAAGCCCAGCAAGCTCGGGTGGTGCAGGGAGGAGAGGCCACATCCAGCAGCTGTGGGCAGCATCCACAGCTGGCAAAGGCTGATGTGAGCCTGTCCCCTGCAGCCACGCGTGCTCCCGGCCCAGCTGGGGAGGGCACTGGGGGGAGCCTGGCTCTGGAGCTGGGCCTGGCTCAGGAGTTGTGCCTGGCTCTGGAGGGTGAGCCTAGCTCTGGAGGGTGAGCCTAGCTCTGGAGCTGAGCCTGGCTCTGGAGCTGAGCCTGGCTTAGGAGGGTGAGCCTGGTTCTGGAGCTGAGCCTGGCTCTGGAGCTGAGCCTGGCTCTGGAATTGAGCCTGGTTCTGGAGGGTGAGCCTGGCTCTGGAGCTGAGCCTGGCTCTGGAGGGGGAGCCTAGCTCTGGAGCTGAGCCTAGCTCTGGAGCTGAGCCCGGCTCTGGCGCTGTGCCTGGCTCTG
>VYXC01007458.1:113962-127673 GCA_013397175.1 Platysteira castanea | reverse complement strand
GAGAGTGAGCCTGGCTCAGGAGTGGTGCCTGGCTCTGGAGCTGGGCCTGGCTCTGAGGGTGAGCCTGGCTCTGGAGCTGAGCCTGGCTCTGGAGCTGAGCAGCCGGGTCGGTTTGAGGGAACGCAGGTTCCGGAGTCGCCTGCGCTGCCCTGGGAGCGAGCGGCCGAATGTCACCGTGTCCCCTCCTGGGCCAGCACAGCCAGCAGGGCCCGGGCAGCTGCAGCTCCAGGGTGCCCGCAGACCTCCCAGGTCTGGCTGCTGTCGCTGCTGCTCAGCTGCTGTGCCCAGTGCTGGTTCCTGCTGAGCCCAGCTGTGCCCGGCGCTGGTTCCTGCTGAGCCCAGCTGTGCCCGGCGCTGGTTCCTGCTGAGCCCAGCTGTGCCCGGTGCTGGTTCCTGCTGAGCCCAGCTGTGCCTGGTGCTGGTTCCTGCTGAGCCCAGCTGTGCCCGGTGCTGGTTCCTGCTGAGCCCGAGCTGTGCCCGGCGCTGGTTCCTGCTGAGCCCAGCTGTGCCCGGTGCTGGTTCCTGCTGAGCCCAGCTGTGCCCGGCGTGCGGAGCAGGCGGCTGGCACGGGGCTGTCCCGCTGCTCTGCCACCAGCACTGGAGCCTGCCCCAAGGGCTTCTCCTTGCCAGCTCCCCCAGCCCAGCCGTACCTCTCTGGCATGGGATTTGTGGGGTGTTCACACCATCCCGAGAACCTCTGTTCACCAGGTCTGAGGTCTGGGACACCTCGCTGGTGCTTTGCAGAGGCAGCTCTGTGCCCGGTGTCTCCATGGGGTGACAGTCCCTTTTCCTGGGGTCACTGCAGGGTCTTTGGAGGAGCTGGCTCCTAGAGGAGCCCCAAACCACCGTGACACTGCTGCAGCTTCAGAGAATTAATCTTTAGAGCTGTTCCCTGGAAGGCCACCTCCATCTTTACTGTGACAGAACTGGTATTTTGTTAAGGCAGAGCCTTCTGCACTGTTCTAGGGGCTTTCAGTTCAATTAACACACTAAACATTAATGAATTAAGCCTCAGATTAACAGAGTGCTCCAGGAAATTTGGAGCAGCCCCATTCTGGGGCAGAGATCACAGGACATCTCAGCTCCATGTTTCCAAACTGCCTTGAGCTCCCTTGTTTCTGTACTCACTTCAGCTGAGGGTCAGACTTCCCCTGCCTTCAGATGAGAGCAAAGTTTCAATGGTTTTGGGGGGTTTGCTTGAAAACTGTCAGGCTCGAAGGCAATAAAAGTGAAATGCAAAATCCAGTCCAAGAAAAAGCAGCTGCTGATGTGGGATGAGGATGCCCTTTTAGCATCTCCCTCTGAACTCAGCAGTGGTGGCACGGAACTTTCTTCCCTGCCAAGCTGTCCCTCTACCCAGGGTGTGGGCAGATCTCAAGTACAGATCCTTTGGGATAATTAAAAAAAGAAGAATCCTGAAAATTACAGGTTACCCCATAGAATTCTGTGATTCCAGACCCATTTGTATTTTCTTTCATTGCCTTTCTGCGTTCCTGTAATTTTGTAGCTGCATGTTCCCATGTGCAAGGCTTGCACCGGTACCAGTGAGGTGTTTGGGGAGGTGGGGAAGGAGAAGGGTCCAAAATGCATTAAAAAACTCTGGGAAGGTTTCTCTGCTGCTGACCACACTCAACAGACAACACACCACAGCAGTCCCTTGGTGTTCTGGCAGGATGCTCAGGAAATTGAGCTGTAAATAACCCCATAAACTGTTTACTGCTGAAATTATGTTTCCAAAAGCAAAGAGCTCTTGAGAGCAAGTGCCTGAAGATGGAACACCATGTGATGGGCTTGGGGGGCAAACGAGGCAGGGGTGGGCTGGTCCTGCCCCTCCTGGGCCAGTCCTGCCCCTCCTGGGCCAGTCCTGCCCCTCCAGCACCTCCCGTGCAGCCCAGGGCTCCCCCAGCAGCTGCTCTGCTGGGACATCTCGTGCTCCATGGAACCCTGTGCTGCTGGGCTGGGCCAGGCAGGAGCTGCCACCAGCCAATCCAGAGGGATGGTTTGGAGCATTTAGCACTGCTATAGACCAGCCTGGGCAAGTGAGAGGCCAAGAGGACTTCCTGGAGATAATTATAAATATTGAGAATTGGAAAATTAAAAAAAAGAAAAGAAAACTGGGATGTGCTGACAGAAGGAACACCAGAGGGAAGTGCTTCCACACTGGGTTTACAACCAAGCTGTCCTGCAGTAGCTGCTGGACTCAGGGAAGATGTGACTTTGGAATGGGAGAGGAAATCACCTTAGGACTTCTGAACCACAGGAGGAATTTGGGAGACAATGGCTAAAAATAACAAACAGACCAAACAATAACAAACCCCTTTTGTAGAAGGGAGATTCCTTCACCACATGAATGTGACCGAGCACAATCCCCAAGCCATTAGTCATCAAGTGCTTTATTGCAAATTCCGGTTCTTTCTCATTTAAGCTGGAAATTTCTCTATTTTCTGTCTGTAAAAGTGACAACAGATACCCAGTGTGACAATCCAGGTTCTCGGGCAATGGTGGGAGAAGAGAGCCAAGCCAGGCTGAGAGAGTTTGGACTGTTCAGCCTGGAGCAGAGAAGGGTCCAGGGAAACCTCAGAGCCCCTTCCAGTGCCCAAGGGGGCTCCAGGAGAGCTGGAGAGGGACTGGGGACAAGGGATGGAGTGCCAGGACAGGGGGGAATGGCTGTAAGTGACAGAGGGCAGGGACAGATGGGGTACTGGGAAGGAATTGTTCCCTGGGAGGGTGGAAACTATGGGCGTGAGAGAGGTGCAGAAATGGAAGAAATTACATAGTTAGCTGAAGCTTTAATTGGTGAATTTATGCTGATATGCAAATAGACAAACCTATAGAAGTGTGAGGAACTCGTGACTCGTTGTCCATCTTGGGGTCCTTTTTGGAAGCAGCCTCTGGCTCCCCAGGGTGTACCTTTGAAGGCCTCTCAAATAAATCCCTGCCTTTATTCCCTTACTCCTGTCCAGTCTCTGTTCCCAGGTAGCCACCATCAGTTCGAGTCCCTATTCCTTTATGGTGGTGCTTTCCAAGTCTGGCTGGCAACAGCTCCTTCCCCCAGGCCAGCCCCACAGAACTGACATCACCACACAAATCCCACCCCACCAAGCCAACCTGCACAACTAAACCTCCCCAAAAACATCAAACCTTTAGCAGACATATCCCCTTGATATTTCCACAGGATAATACCATAACGCTCACCATTATAATTCGCAACACAACCCACAATATAATCCATAATTAACACAACACATGGCGAAAGCCAACCTTAAATAATTCATTGGTAACAGAGAGTGTGGGGCTGGATGGGCTTAAGGTCACCTGGCTGAGAGTCCCTCTGCCCCCAGCTGAGCCTTGGCTCAGCCCCTTTGTAAAATTCTCGGCAGAGGAGGTGGAAAAAGTAGGCCAGGCTCTGCTCACAAATACACCTCTTACATGTGGCCAATTCTAATGGAATCAGGGAATGAATCAGAATTCAAATCTGGGCAAAGCAGTTCAAAACCTGGTTGAACTCTCAAAGGGACAGTGAGTCCAGCTGTAGCTACTGACTGGCCATGTGTAAGAAAACTTTAGAAATCAGGCAAAACAGGCCTGTGTGTTCTTAGAGAGAAAAAGACAGCGAAGGCAAGGGGGAGAAGCATTCGGGGCAGGCACAGCCCTGGACCCTCCCTGACTGCACCCCCACCCCGACTCTGCTCCCTCTTTCCAACACTCCAGCTATTTTGGGGGGATTTATTTCACAATCAAAAGCTGCTTTGCAAGAAAAAAAAAATGAAACAACAACCCCAAAAGCTGTCTGACTCATCCAGGCAGGACCCAGTGCAGTTTGGATGCAAACACTGGGAAAGCAGCAGTGGCAGCAGCTGCCGGGGCAGCGTCCCCACGATGTCAATTCAGCCCTGACCAAAGTAGCTTCTTTTTTATTCTTTTTCTTTTTTTTTTTTTTTTTAAGTACCCTGACAATTAGTGGTAAAAAGGTCACCAGTAAAAATGAGTTTTGTGGTTTTGCAACTTTGCATTAAAAAAACCACCACGCTCCTGGCACGGCGTGCCGGGGCTGGCAGCCTCTCCCCAGCCAGGACTGAATAAGCACGAGGGCTGAAAAGCCCTTTCACATCAGTCCCTCCAGGTCAGGCTCCCCTTACACTAGCAGGGTATTTGGGAGTTTGTGTTGCACCTGCCTGCAGTACATCTGGCTGGAGAATTGAAGAAAAGCAGGGGTTTAATGTTCCCTGGTCCCAGCTTCTCACTCTCCATGAGCCCTGCAATATATCATTTGCAATTAAAATATAATGAAATCAA
The DNA here is from genome assembly GCA_013397175.1 of Platysteira castanea. Classification (NCBI taxonomy): domain Eukaryota; kingdom Metazoa; phylum Chordata; class Aves; order Passeriformes; genus Platysteira; species Platysteira castanea. The sequence goes on along the minus strand of VYXC01007458.1, from coordinate 123,377 downwards.
ATTGTGAGATCATTTCAAAGTTAGTGACCCTGGTGTTTAACAGGTTGTGAATGTTTTGAGAAAGGCTGAGGTGATAGAAATATTTTATTCCATATTCTTTATCCTTCAGAGACTTTAGAGTAATAGACAATTAAGTTGAATTCAAACTAACTGTGGATACTACAAATTCTCCTTTATTGGGTGTCCAATACATTGCTTTTTTTCTTTGCTCTCTTAAGGAACTGGGACCAGGCTGGAGATGTTACCAGAGATTATGAAAGCAACTGAACATCACAGCTCCACTGAAGGTTTTGCAGTGAGAAATCATATCAAATACAGCCTGGGAGTGATCTGATGCTCTGTCCTGAGGACTTCCAAGCTGGCATTATTTCAAGCAGGACATCTGGGGCCAGGTGCCTTGTTAACACATTTGGGGCTTGTCTGAAGCGTCAGTGAGTTTCCTGGAAGCAGCAGCAAGTTGCTGTAGGAGATGTTGAGCTTCCCTGCCTAATTTCTCATGGATTTTGTCCTCCTCCCAGTCCCACCACAGCTTCCTCTCATCTCAGTGACACAACCCAGCTGCCTCCCTGGGTGGAAGAGCCCCGGGTGCAGTGGTATTAATGAGGGTTCTCAGTAGGATCTTTGTACCTAAAAATTACCAGTGTTGATGACCAGCCCAATCCATCTTGTGACTGGCTCTGGTCTAGAAGTGATGTGTTCTGAAGTTGTTACAGAGTTGTAATCCATTTTCTTCCTAATGGGCAAAATGACTTTGGCAATGTTTTGGACTGGAAAGCAGCAGAAGCAGCATTTTTTTCCTTTAACAAGCTAAGATTTCATTTCTACACTTTCAAAGAAGCTCACGATGGGAACCATAGGAAAACAAGTCATACAGGCAAAATCCTGCTGGGTCTGGATCTCCTGCTGAAGATGCACTGCAGAGCACAGTGCTGGGTCCAAGGACAGCTTCCAGCCCTTTTACAGCGAGCAGTTCCAGTGCTGCAGTGCTGGGGTGGGTTTGAGAAGGAGAGCACAGAGGACAGTGCTGTCACAAACAGCAAAAATAGCAGAGAACACCTGCACGACACAGGTGAGAGCACTCAGTGAGCTGCAGGAGGGGAAGCTCCCAGGAGGAGAGCTCTGGGGCAGTGCCAGTGGCAGAGCACACCAAAGGGCTGAAACAAAAGGAGGGTGGAGATGAGAAGCTGACCCTGGGACCAGGATCCTCAAAGGATCTGTATTTCCATGAGCTGGGGAGTTCCTCATTTTCAGCAGGGATTTCTCTCAATATATAAAGCCCAATTTCTCTCCAAGCTCTTGGCTGAAAGGCTTGAGCAAGCCCAAGTTTTGTCTGTGTTTTTTATAACTCGTTTCTCTGAAGCACAGCAATCCATGCCGAGTCAGCAGTGCTGGATTCCTCTTGTAGGCAGAGCCTGACCCACAGGCAGCACGCAGGGTGTGTGTCCTGCCAGCCTGGGGGACACCCAGGACAGCCCGGGGTGGGCAGAGCAGGCTGGGCTGGCAGTGACCTGGAACACTCGTTCAGCTCCATCACAACCTCAGGGTTGGAATTCATGCTGACAGCTGAGCCGTGGTGCTTCAGCGTCCTCCTTCAGCACCACGGGCTGAGGCTGAAATCCCAGCTTTGGTGGTTTGACTGCAGCTTCTCTAGGGGAACAACTGATGGGGCTGTGGCAGCACCGTGAAGACAAAGCTTGGCTTGGCCACTTCACCTCATTTCACATCAGCCCAGGGGAAAGGCTCGTGGTGTAGAGATCAGGGATCAGCACATGAAAAAGGGAAAAATGAATCTGTTTTCTCTGTGGATGATGCTTTGCAGGGATGAGCAGATTCCCTCCAGAAGCCTCACACCCAGCCTGTGCCATCAGCCGGCAGCTGCGCCGGCCACTCAGGGAAGTGGGGAATTCCTGGAAGCACTGACACCTGCCCTTGCTGCTGTAGCCGTGGCAGGATTTATGGAGGTGTTTTGGAGGGTTTCGGGGAGCTGTGCTCCATCTGTATGGAAACACCTCAGGGCTGGAGGGGGCTGCTGCCAGGCAGGGAGGGGAGCTCAGGTCGGGCCGTCTCCTCCCGCTCCCAGGCTCGCTCGCTTTCGAGATGCACGGCGCTCTTCTTTCATCTCTTGGATTCGAATCCACCATAATAAATAAAATTCTTCCTGTCTGAAAGATACATTAATTTTGGTGGTCTCAAAAGTAATGAAAATAAATACTTGACTTGGCATGCGGTCCCGACTGGAGCGAGGAGCAGAATGTGTGTACTTGGAGCTGTTTTTACAAGAACATAAGCTGTGGAAAAAGCTTGGCTTTTCGCTCACGGGCTCTCTACGTCTGAAGAGAAATGGAGAGACTTGAGAAGTTCAATCAAACAGACAGAAACACTGTCAAATATGAGTTTTGTATCTCGGTTTGAATGCTTTGAAAAGTGCACATCAAAGCATTGCAGGGGGAGGCACTGCCTGAACCCAGAGGGCTGCTCGGGCCAGCCCTGGCACAGCTCTGCCAGTGGAGAGGTGGCAGGGCTGGCCTGAGTCATCTCAGGCCTGGGTAAAACACCGATGGGGAAATTGCAACAAAACCAAGGTTTGGTCAGTCCCTGCAACCATCGGGGCTGCTGAGGCCGCTGGTGCCACCACTGACACATCTGATCCCAGCCAGGGTGGCACTGGCACAGGGGTGGCACTGGCACAGGGGGTGGCATTGGCACAGGGAGTGGCACTGGCACAGGGGTGGCACTGGCAGAGGGGGTGGCACTGGCACAGGGAGTGGCACTGGCACAGGGGGTGGCACTGGCACAGGGGGTGGCATTGCCACAGGGAGTGGCACTGGCACAGGGAGTGGCACTGGCAGAGGGGGTGGCATTAGTACAGGGAGTGGCACTGGCACAGGGAGTGGCACTGGCAGAGGGGGTGGCATTAGTACAGGGAGTGGCACTGGCACAGGGAGTGGCACTGGCAGAGGGGGTGGCATTAGTACAGGGAGTGGCACTGGCACAGGGAGTGGCACTGGCAGAGGGGGTGGCATTAGTACAGGGAGTGGCACTGGCACAGGGAGTGGCANCACAGGGGGTGGCACAGGGGGTTACACTGGCACAGGGGTGGCACTGGCACAGGGGGTGGCACTGGCACAGGGGGTCCCAGGGCAGCTCTCCGAAGCCCGTGGGTGCAGAGCCCCATCCCTGAAGGGCTGAGCCCTGCTCAGGCTTTGCTGCTGGTCAGAACGAGGGGGGTTGGCAGCCCTGCTCCTCGAACGATGCTTTTCATTTGAGCACAGATGGATTGTCTGACATTATCTGTGCCTATGAGCTATGGCAAACCATATTTACATTATTCAGAGTACAGGCAGAAGCTGCTGGTGACTTTGGAGCACCTCTGACTTGCTGACAATTATCTTTTCCTTTGTCTCAGAGAGAGGTGTGCCTCAGGGGGTGTTTGTCTTACTCTGCAGGCTGAGTATTCCTGTGGAATATATTGATATGCTTGGTAGTACAGGGAGTGATGAAGTACAAAACACACTTTAATAAGCTTTGTAGAAAATATCTGGCATCTAAATGTAGAATGAGAAGGACATTTCAGCTGTGAATTAATGAATTGCATCACAAAGCCAGCTCTGAGGCTGACACAGATATGAATAAAAACCAGCGCGTGTGCCTTACAAAGAACCCAATATTCTATAAAATGCTGCAGCATAAAGATGTTAATAAAAAGCACAGAGCTTATTTTAGATTAAATTAATAGGGAGTCTCAGGAGTGCATCCGGAATCTCCTCTCTCTGTTGATAGCAGGATCCTCACGGGCAGGGTCTGGAGGAGTGGCACCGACTGTGACAGGCAGAGCCCAGAACCACTCCGGGGTGGGAGGTGCCTCTCTGGAAGGTTTGGAAGGTTTGTGATGCTGGGGCTGCGGGTTCTCGAGAGAGCCAGGCACTGCTGGGTGAGTTCTGTGTTCAGGGCTCGTTCTGAGCCCGCTGATTTCCTTCTGTGATGAGAGAAATCAGCTTCTGACAGCAGTGCCAGCTGTGCCTCAGTGAGCTGGCGTTCTGATAAACACCCCCATGCCAGCACCTGTGCAGGTGAGGCAGCACAGGCTCCGCACCCCAGGAGCTGCAGCATCCCACGTGGGCACAGGATCCCTGTGCTTTCCTCTCCAGAAGCTGCTTGGCCTCATTACAGCCTCGCTTTGTGCTGGTTGTGTTCTGAAGTTGGCTGCCCTGGCGGGCCCAGCCCGTGACAGGGTTGAGAAGGGGTCGGGTTGGACACACAGCACCCCGAAGCAGCACGTGGGGCTGGCAGCTCCCAGTGCCAGCTGTTTGGGCAGGGGCAGCAGCTGTGGGGCTGGCTGGCAGCTCCCAGTGCCAGCTGTGTGGGCAGGGGCAGCAGCTGTGGGGCTGGCTGGCAGCTCCCAGTGCCAGCTGTTTGGGCAGGGGCAGCAGCTGTGGGGCTGGCAGCTCCCTGTGCCAGCTGTTTGGGCAGGGGTGGTGCAGCAGGGAGGACACACGGGCCCGGCACAGCCAGAGCTCCCCCAGCAGTGGTGGGCGAGGCAGGGACGTGCCCGGTGCCACTGTGACCAGCAAAGGGGTCACTGCTGGACACCAGCCCTCAAGCAGGGGCTCTCAGGCCCCAAGGACACTGAGGGAGATTATTTGGTTTGGTTGGGCTGGGTTGTGTCTCCTCTTCACCATCTTCTGCCTCCCGAGGATTGCCTCCAAATAGCCCAAAACTGCAAACTACCTTAACAAAAAACAAGGAAAAAGGGGCAAGCCAGGAAATAAAAAGTACATCCATGGTCATAGAGAGGTGTCAAGTTGTTGAATATGCCACAAAGATTAATTTAAATGTTGGGAGGCACACAAATTACCCAAAGCCATTGCTCCCTGCTGCAAGGAGCTCGCCTCCTCTTTCCCCTTTCTCAGACTGCCTCCCAATCTGCTTGTCCCTGAGTGGGTGAGGAGCTTTGGAAGTAGAATTTCCAGCAGGCTAATTCAAGATTTCAGCAAAGAATTTAGCCACCATGTCCTGGGTCAGGTGATACTCATTTTTCCTATTTAGCTTTGGGAAGCAGAAGAATTAATCAGGCTGTAAGCACACTGATGCAAAAAAGGCTGGAAAAAATTTAATAAACACTACAGTGTTAACAAATACTGAACTAATGACCTTTGATATATGAAGCAAATGCTTCACCCACCAGCCTACACAAGGTTTCATTACCAGCCATGGGAATTTACAGGTGTTAAATTAGCTGCAAGATAGCTCCCAGATTGTTGCCTGACTGCAATAGAACATATTGAAAAAGTTAATAAAGAATTGAGCATAGGGGCTGCAGGGTTCAAACAAAGCCCCCTTGCCAGTTCAGTCTGAGGTCTTCACCAAGCTGAATTCCAGCCCAAGCCACGGCTTCATGTGGGATTGTTCATTGCCTTTCCTCGGGCTGCAGGACCCATCCACCCGAGGGGCACCTCCTGCCAGGGAGAGGGGGAGGCAGCGCGGAGGCTCCTGGAGCTGCCCTGCTCACTGACACTGCCCCTCTCTTGGTTCTCAACCTTTTTACCACAACCAACAGATGAAAACTGTTCTAAATGGGAAACCTGGAGTTCCTTTTCTGAATCTGTTGCCATCAGTCTCTTGGGTGACTGCAGAGATTGAAAATGCACCCAGACCCCCCAGTCAGCTGAGGTCAGAGCACAGCTCACAGCACCATCCCTGCACTTGGCAGGGAGGTATTGAGTCCCACACCACAGGTGTTCATGGGCATGGTCTCCCTTTGCCCACTCCTTAGAGTAGAGTAGAGTAGTGTCCTCTCTTGTAGATAAAATTATGTTTAAGAAGTACAATGTACTACCCCTGGGGGCAGGAGGGAGAGCTGAAGGGAAGAAGGGGGTGGATTTTACATAAATGGGACTCAGAAATGGCCATGTCTCTTTTTTTTTTCCTTAAAACAAGATTTTGTGTATTCAGAAACCCCTTGGCATCACCAAACCCCCAGTTCAAACACTCAATTTCATCTAATAATATGCATAATTTAACAGTACCAAGTCTTTAATATACATCTCATAAATATTGAAAAACATGGGCTGACGGTGCCATCAGTGGCAGTGCAAATTGCAATAAAAAGTGGGGGGGGAAAAGCAAAAAAGCCCAGAGAAGGAGTTTCAGAGAGCCTTGTCAAAGCCCCAGTGTGTGCTCAGAGCATCCCCAGGCCTGCCTGGTGCCCAGCCCAGGTTTTGTGGTGGGAGCAGGACACTGGGGGCAGCTCACATTTCCCAACAGACACTTGCTGTGAGAAAGAAGGGGTGAACCAAGAGGCTTCAGCTGAGCTGAAGGGAAGAATCAGAAGAATCAAAAACTACAGAGGAAAGGCAAGGTAGGAAGAGCAGATCCACCTGGTTGTTCATGTTTTTGTGTGTGTGTGTGTGTGAAATCCCTTCTCCTAAGGCTGAGTTTGCACCCAGAGCTGGGATGGCCTCAGCACCAAAGGCAGTGGAGAACCAGCCCCTCAGCTGAGCCCTGGGAGTGCAGAGGGCATCCCTGGAGCCCTGAGCAGCTGCGGTGGGACAGGAGGGAGCAGCCCTTTGGGTTTACAGACTCAGACACCCTCCTTGGTGCTACGGAGAAGTCACATGTTGTCCCACAAATGCAGCATTCGTTTTCCATAAACAACAGGCATACAATGATTTTAAGGCTGAATTAGCCCATGTGCATCATGCGATGTCCCCCCGAAAAGAGGGGAAAATGTAACAGATGGGAAAATATAATAAAGTAATTTTATGACAGTTGTAACAAGCCAAGAAACTCTAAAATGGCAGCAGAGAGAAAACAGAATTATAAAATACATGCATTGTTAGCTCTTTTCGCTGGCACAGAGCTGGTTGGTGAGATCAGAAGACAGTAACCAAAATTCCCAAATCCAGCAACCATTGCTTGCCCCCCATGCCCCAGTTGGGGACAGCAGGGTGCCCCCGACCCGTGGGGGGAGCAGGGAAGGCAAAAATGAACATCCAAACACCGCCTGCCCTCGGAGAGCTTCCAAGCATGGAGGAACTGTTCTGCATTTGCTATTTCCTGCTGCTCAGGGCTGCCTCGCTGACCCCTCTCCTGGTAAATGAAACACCTCTGGCAGCGCAGTGAGTTTGATTAAAACCCAGAAAATATAGGAGGTAAGACGTTTTCAATAACGCTCCCAGCCCGCGCGGGATGCGATGGCCCAGAACGCTCCGGAGCCAGGGAAGGGATCACAGGAGAGATGTGCTCTCGTCCTTGGCTGGCAGTGAAATCACCTCTGGAATGAATCTCAATTGTTTTTCTTAATCTTTCTCCTTTCTTTTTTTGTTTTAAACAAAGGTTCTATATGGTTTTCTCTGACGGTGTCTCCCGGGGGTTTGCGTTTTCTCTGCTCTTTAGCACTGAATCACAGTATCTTACATTTATATGGTACCCAGAGGAACCCCAAGCATGCAGAAATTATAAGCCAAATTTTGCTCTTGGAAGCATGAGCTCAGCTCATACCAAAGTTAATGGGAGGTGAGCACAAACATCTAAAGGGAAGAATTTGCCCTTTCAGACAAAGAGGAATCGTTTCACCCACCGCTGAAGTGCAGCTGCCTGTGAGGCAAAACATGGCAAATGGTGAAAGGTTCAGGCCTTGGAGGTGCTGATCTCTATCAGCTCTTGAAGACAACGAGACCTAAGGATAGTCAACAGCCCGGCAGGGTGCTGAGCTGGGTTTCAATTGTCTCCAGGCACTGTCTCATCAATACACAACTTTCTTGGCTTTTATGGGCTAAAAATTAAAGGGCTCTTAAAATTAACTTTCTTTGTTTCTATTTTGAACCGACTTGGACTTTTCAACTTGAAACATTTCATTTTGGGGGTTTTTAAGGCCAAGCTCTGCAGACTGGGAAGCCTGGATGGAGCCCTTGGGCGCTGGTGCAGAAACCACCGTGGCAGGAAGCTGTGCTTCTGTTTGCAGCTCTGAGGGCAGGGCTGTTTGCACATTCAGGAATTAGACATCGATGTGTTGTTCTTGCTCTGAGGACCCTCGGGTGGCACAGACAGCTCGTCAGAGGGTGTGACAAGTCCCCTTCACTGGCACAAGCCAGGGTGCCGGGTTAGGTGACAGTGGCCTGTGGCACATCCCTGCCTTTCCTCCACTATCTGATGGCTCTGACAAGTCCTGAGACAGGTCGTGGGTTTAGATCCAGAGTGGGTTTAGATCCAGAGTCCAACACACCAAATAGCAAAGAAGAAACTCCCTTCCCATGCTCTTGTTTTCCTCTGGTTTTGCTAGCAATGGCTGGATTTCCAACTGCTCTGCCTGAGCTCTTTTTTGGATAACCCACCCCCAAGATGCAATCCAGATGCGTAGCCAAGTGCCTTAAACCTCTGAACTGACTAAAGCGAGTTATATAAAATCTTCTGAGTCTGCAAAATTGAGTTGGGAGTCTCGGGAACACAGGCGTGCTTAGGGGATTTCCAGCGCTTCCTCCTCCTCCTCCTCCTCCTCGGGCTGGCAGCACCACAGAGCAGCCTCTTCCCGTGGCGTTCTGGCACTCGGGGGCTCCATCCCAGCCAGAAGAGTCGTTTCAAAGGTGCCCAAAGTTAAAAAAATTATGGGGGAAAAATATTATTTGGCCTCTTCAGAGCACGGAAGGCTTCTTTGAAGCACAGGACAAACTGATGGCTTATCACCCAGGCAGGTTCTGCTATCCCCAGCTCCTTGGGTGATGGTTCAATCACAGACCTCTGTGGAGAGCCAAGCACTGCAGGGACCTGAAAGGAGGGCAGAAGGCTTTTTTCCCTTCCTGTTTCACTACTGGATGGGCTTTAACCAAAAGCTAAGAGCCATATTGAAGGAAAATTGGAATAAGGAGCCAGGACCAACTCTCACAGAAGTCCTTCCACTCTTTGTTTGTGTAATTAACACCCTGAGGGCAAACCGAGGCTTTGGGAGCACCTGAAGGAAGCCTGGAGGTTTCAGTTCATAGCCATTCAAATACCCAGGGGCATTTGCTGGGACGGTTTTGCACTTTGCTAAATGCAAATGTAGCTCCACTCGCGTTTCCAGAGGAACTCTGCCTCTCCCCAAACTCACTGTTGTACTCCAAAACTCAGGATAAACCAGGAGCCAGATTACCTAGTAAATGAAGGAGCTGCATCCACTCCCCATGCGCCCGTCCGGGCTCTGGGAGCACAAAATACCTGTCTGTGTGTCGGGGGGGATGTCCAAACTCAGGTGCTCTGCACCTCGGAGTGTCTGAGGCTAAGGCAGGGCCTGAAGTGGCCTCGGGGCTGCTGCCAAAGCAGGGCCAAGGCCCAGGAGCTGCTCCAGCTGGGCTGCGGGGGCTGGGATGGACGGGAGCACCCACAGACACGGGGCTGGGATGGATGGGAGCACACACACACACACACACACACACACACA
>VYXC01007458.1:92672-113058 GCA_013397175.1 Platysteira castanea | reverse complement strand
CTGGGATGGATGGGAGCACACACACACACACACACACGGGGCTGCTGCAGCCTGGCAGGAGAGCTGCAGCTCACTGAGCTGCAATAACTCCATCACCCACTGTCACCCCCGTCTCGGGGCTCCAGAGCAGTGGGGTGGTTCTTGCAGAGGCTGGGGAGTGCTCGCGGGTCCCGGGGCAGCGCCGGGGTCTGCAGGTGCTGCAGCCTCTGCAGATGGAGATGGAGGGGTTTGTGCAGGTGGGTGCCCCCAGCCCCGCGCCCAGCTCGGGCCAGCCGGGGACCCCCGGCCCAGGGTGGGGAGAGGGGCCCGAGCAGCACAGAGAGACAGATCAGGGTCTGAGGGAGGGAATCCTGGCCCAAACCACGGGGGATGGGGAGCGCCTGACCTCGGTGTGACTCCGCAAACCCCAATGTCTATTTATCGTTGTCGTTCTCACTCTTTAGGCTTCCAAATGCAATGAACCAGCTTCCCTGAGATCATGTTTTAAATATACTGCCCCGGGGCTACTCTTTAAAATTCAAAACATTGGAGGACACACAGGGAGGGCGTTTCGAATCATTTTTGACAAGCAGAAATTCCTGACAACCTGCGAGGTGAGCGCCGGGAAGCTGAGCCCCACACACGGCGCAGCACAGCATCAGAACAAGACCACAAAAATGCAGTTTTCTTGTGAGACACTGCCTTCTCATCTGCACGATTTGCCAGCACATCCGAAGCCCGCTGCCGAAGGCTGAGATGCTGGAGAAGCCCTGTGAAGGCGAGGAGGTGGCAGGGGTGCTCTGCTGGGCACAGCCTGCCCCAGCAGCTGCAGAGCTCCAGGGGGACACCAGGCAGGCCAGGGCAGGGCTCAGCAGGTGGACACTGCCCCTGCCCACCTCCCGCCCTGGCTGTCCAGCCTCTCGGACTCCAAGGAGCAATCCAGGCAGGTGATGGGCTGTGCCCTCCCGTCAGAGCCCTGGGGCTGCCTCCCTCCCCGTTTGGGGCAAACTGGCCCAGTTTAAAGCCATGATTTCAGGGTTCAGTCAAAGCTCTGCGTTCCTGCCAGCAGCCATCCCAGTGGACAGACCATATACCTTTAAGTGCTGCTCACTTGCCCTCTAAAAGGGAGAAAATAACTTAAAAAAAAAAAAAAAAGCTGTCAGGAGTTATATTACCTGCAACAGCTGAATTTAATTAGTACAGCAATCACAACAAATATTTAAAAGGTCTAAAAAGCTGTGAAGGGAAATTTTCTTTCCTAGCAGAGACCTGTGGCTCGCGTGCTCCGCGCAGGACGGAGCTGCCGTGAGTGACTCGTGCTGGACACACTTCTCCCAGCTCTGGGGTTCTGCACTCATGGCACGAGCTGGAGGATGCAGACAGGACACGGCGATTTTGGTACAAATCAGAATTTCCTCACCCTGTTGCCACCCTTGCCAGCCACTGGCCCGTTCCCGGACCTGGGGCTGTTGGTGCTCTGAGAGCTCCGGCCACTGCAACCCCGCCCTCAGCTCTGCCTCCAGGTGGGAGGGGAGTTCTTCCTCTGATAAAACCTGGAAAAAACCAGCAGCAGTAAGGAGAGGGTGGAAGTGTTGCTGCTCAAGGCCCCAGGGCAGTGCAGCAGCCAGCAGGGAGATGCCTGGACAGGGCAGCGGGGTCATCTCTGTCCCAGCACTGGGCTGCAGACGGGGCGGGTGGAGAGACTCTGCATCCCCTGCACACAGCCTGGGTCAGGCAGCAAACAAAGATGTTTGGCCAGCTGGGTGACACCAACACCTTTATCCTTACCAGGTTTCCATAGTGTGGGTATTTACCAGAGCCCAGGAGACCAAGGATGATGACTTCCTCTGAGGGATGGGCACAGAAGACGACAGCCTTGGCATCCCTTAGAAACCTCATGGTAGGAAAGTATCCCTGGTGGAGACAGGGTCCCTCAGCCCTGGAGCTCAGGTGATGTGGGTAGTGGCACTGTCTCCAAGTGTGAGCTTGGAGCATCCAAAGAGCTCATTTGTGGTGCCAGAAGAGTTCTGCAGCCCCAAAACAGCCCAAAGCTTTCTCCAGCCCACTGGGTTGCTTCTCTTCCCACGGGCTTGCTTCTGTGTCCAGGGCCACTGGAAAGGGCCAATGACCTCACTGGTGCTGGGTGCCCAGAGCAGTCCTGGCAGGGTCCCTGCACCCACAGGTGCTTTCTCCTTCCCTGAAAAGCCACCGAGCACCTTCTGCAAGACCATAACCAGGACAGGGGTGTTCCTGTGTGGGGAGCATCAGACAAGGGGCCTGGTTCATCACTCACTGCCTCGTTCATCACTCGCTGCCTGCATCCCCCCACCCCTCCCTGCTTTGGGGAACCCCTGATCAGAGCCCCTGCCCGAGCAGGGAGGCTGCAGCAGGCTGAGAGGCTGGTGCAGGCAGCTGAAAGAGCTGCTGGCTGGGCTGAGTCTCAGCAGTGAAAGATGAGCTTTGCATCCTCTCCCAGAGCAGAGATGGAAACACAGACACGAGAGAAGGGCCAGGCACAAAGGCTGGCTGCCCCAGCAAGCAGCAGGGATATTTACTGGCCTGGGGATGATAAAAATGAAAATAGCTCCATGTCTGGGAACCAGGAGAAATAAATAGTGTGAGTGCTGAAGGCAGCACAGCAGCCTGGGAGTATCTGGTGTTGCTCACCCACCTCTTCCAGGGACCACCACATCCAGGGACAGCATCTCCTGCTCCACTCTGAGCTCTGCCAGGTCCCCGTGTGGCACCAAGGGGAGCCCAGGTCTCGGGCAGGGCTGAGCGTGCTCCTGTCCTGCTGGGATGGGTTCCTCCCCAGGGCTGTGCTCCAGGGCCTCCTCTGGGCATCCAGAGAAGCTTGCTGCATCTCCTTGGGATGGGATGGGGCTCCAGGGGATCCCAGGAGAGAGGAACGAGTGCCCTTTGCCAGCTCCGTGCCAGCTCCGTGCCAGGGAGTGCCTGGGCAGCCCGACCCTGCCATGGCTCAGCACAGCTTCCCTGAGCACCACCAGCCCTCGAAGCCTCCTGTGGAACGCCAGGGAAGGACAGGAGAGACCGAGCCTGCCCAGGCAGGGCTGGCAGGGCAGCAGAGAGCCGAGTACAGCCCCGGAATCCCCACGGGGACCCCTGGTCACTTGTGTCCACCCCAGCACCTCGCAGCCCAGCCGCACCGGCCGCCTGCCCTCTGCCAGCACCTTCCGAGGGGGAGAGGGAAAAGCCCAGAGCCAAACACAAAATCTGTTTGCTCTCCTGGGGGAATAGGAGCAGCCCTCTGCCCGGCCAGGCTGGTCAAGGCCACAGGGCTTTTTCACAGAAGTTCCTGGAGGGGCAGAGAGCCCCTAAAGCTCCCCCTGAGTCCAGGCAGGGCTGGATCTCCTGCCTGCAGGTACGATGCCAAGTCCAAAATTTGCCATTTGCACGTTCCCAGTGCCCTTCCCTTTGTGAATTTGAGGTTTTTCTGTGCAGGGGAGAGACAACACAGACTCTGAGTTCATCCAGCTAGAGCTGATCCCTTGAGAGCCAAAGAAAATGCACTTTGAGCTCTGAGCCCCAAAATGTCACTTTCTGGGCAGGGTGACCCTGTGCCACGCAGGATGTGTGGGGCTCCAGCTGGTGCCACGCTGCACGTGCAGGAAAAGGGGCATTCCCCCCATGTGGGTGATGAGATGCTGGGAACTGCCTGGTGGACAGCGGGGGCAAGGACCTAGGTGGTCCAAATCCATCCCAAGGTGGGAGTTGGGGTCACGTGCAGAACTGGCAGGGAAAGGGGCTCTTTTCCTGCCCTCTGGTTCTATTTTAAGGACAGTACATGACACAGAATGTGATTTATCATGCTTTACATACCAAAAAGTGGAGGGAGTGTAAAAGAGTCGTCTGTCTGGGGAGGAATTCTGCTAAAAAAGGAACCAGAGTGGGGCAAAAGAGCTACAGAAATAGTTAAACACGACACAGTTTGGTGCAGCTTGGCTCTGCTCACAGCCAGCACGTGGGAGCTCTGGGCACAGCCACACTGCACTGGTTACAGGCTCATCCTGCACACTTGGAGGTGGAAAAGGCTCATGAGGTCATGGAGTCCATCCCACCTGCCAGTGAGGGATTGTTCCCTGCAGAATTGCCTCCACTGCTTTGTACAGGCCAATTTTAAATGGTCCAAGCAATGTGGTCTCAGTGACTTCCTTGGGGAGACTCTTGCACAGATATATTTTGTTTGACTCAATCCTTTAAACGGTTAACCCTTTTCTTTCCCAGTTTGTCTTGCATTTTTCATTTTATGTTTCCACTCTCTGACACATGAAAAGTTTCATTTTATGTTTCCCTTGTCCTGTCCTTGCACAGTTGTGGCTGTACACCACTGCTGCTGCCTGCTCTGAAACGCAGCATCATCCCCAATGGCTGAAAACATGACAACAAGGCACTGCAAAAAAAACCAAATTTGCTTTAACCGTGTATGCAGACAAGCTCCTCAAACCCATGAATCATTCAGGGCATTCCAGCACAACATAACTATCCCATGGATGCTCCAGTACATTCCTGTTTGGTGGAAAATCAGCCAGTTTCTAGCCCAATAAATTTCATTTTCACTGTTAGGATGTAAAGCCAGTACAGGTCAGAGCTCAGTAAAGGTGCTGAACACTGGCAAACTCAGATTATCCCTGTCACTTTGGCACGTAGGGACAAAATTTAACCTAGGGACAAGCCTGGCTTATATTTTGCCCATCTCAGAGGAAGTGATAATATAATAACAATTCTAGATAACCAGGCTTGTGCTAGATATCAAGAACAGAAAAATCCTGACCTGGCTCTTCATTGTTTCTGTCTTTCTCTAATTGCTTCTTTGGGCATCTCACTGAGAAGAGCAGCACAAACACTGACCAGTGACCATCAGCTCTCAGAGCTGCTTCTGTCCCTGACCCAGCTCAGCTCCCGTGGCACAGGGGCAGAGCAGAGCCCTGAGGCCCAGGTGGAGGAAGGGACTGACACAGGATTCTTGAATGGAGCCTCTGGGGTTTTTTGCTTCACACTGCAAAATGCAAAGCAATCCAGGGCCTGCAGCTCTGTGGCTCCAGGAGCTGCAGAGGAGGAATGCAGACAAGGAGGATGATGTGTGGATGCAGACAAGGAGGATGGTGTGTGGATGCAGACAAGGAGGATGATGTGTGGATGCAGACAAGGAGGATGATGTGCAGGGTGCAGAGCAGTGTCCATCCCTGCAATGCCAAGAACACAACAAAAGGGCTTGCAGTACCTTGTTGGTTTCCCTCAAATCAAAGGCCAGGGATTGCTCCGTTAATCTCTTAATCCATAGGCATTATAGAGATTCCTTTCTAGAAGGGAAATCTGCACAGATAAAGGTAGCACGTTTTATCAGACAAACTGATGCAGAGGAGAACAACCTGCCAGGCCTCGGGGTCTGGAGGACACCTACGTAAGACACCGTGTCTGAAAAGCTTGGGGTTTTTTCCCCCAGCCCATTGTGATGGGAGCACAAGTGCCAATGCTTTGGGGGGCAGTTCTTACCCTTTCCCCTTTTACAGAAAGCAAACTTGTCCTTCCAGTTCAATCACTTCTTCCTGTAAGGGAGCATCAACACGAGGAGCAGGGGAAACCCCCAAGGGAGGCAGCCCGGAGCATGTGCTCTCTCCAAGGATCTGCAGTCTGGTTTGTGTTTGAAATCTCTGTAATTCATGGGGAAAACTCCCCCTGTGAGCAGCTCTGGGCTGGTCTCTGGCTTTATTGATATAAAGAGTTTGGGCAGGTTGGGCAAGGGATCAGGCAGCACTGGACCAGGCACGGGAGCTCAGTGTGACTGTGCAAGCCCTGAGCATCGCTCCAGGAGTTCCTGCTGTGCACAGACACACACTTAGCACAGCCCCCTCCACACCACTCAGATTTTCTAGCACAGCCAGGGCTGCAGAGTCCTGGAGAAAAGCTCCTGAGCAGAGCACGGGCTGGCTCCCACTTCAGGGGTTGGTGACCCAGCCGAGGCAGCACTGGCGTGGTCATTGGGAACCCGACTCCATCCGTGCCAGACACTGACCTACAGCAAAGGCTGAAGGAAGGAGGGAATTAAAGTGGAACTGGTATGAAGAACAAGAGATGACAGAAGCCATCTAATGACTGGGGCAGCCAGGCAGTGACTCCTGGTCAGACAGCACCTCCAAAGCAGTGCATTCAGCCAGGCTGGTCCCCACTCAGGGCTGGTGCTGATGAGGCCAGCGAGGTTGGGTCTGTTCAGTGAGGCTGTCACTGCCTGTGTCCTGCATGGAACCCTCTGGGCACACACCCTGCTCACAGTGGTACCTGGTCATGCCAGTGCAGTCCTCGAGGCACCCACACCTGCCCACCTCCTCCAGAGGCAGAGAGAGAGGAAGTTTCCAGGACAGACCCTGCCGGGATCCAGACAAGGGAATTTTAATATCAGACAAGTTATATTCCTCAGACATAATACACATATATTTATATACATACTAATATGTTTAGATTTTGTTGCTGCTGTTGCTTTTGAGACCTTTTCCCCAGACAGCTGTTGATCAAACACGAGAGGTGTCATGCCTAAAGGCAGCTCTAGTTCTTGGGCATCACAATGAACATTTTAGCTGCTTCCCAGCAGCAACCCGGATCAATCCATCCCGTGCTGATTTAGCTGGTGGAGAAAATTGTTCCTCACCTGACAAAGAAGCTGCTGTGATGACCACCTCTGGGCTTTGTTTTCTTTCCCAGTGACACAGAGCTGATGTAGCACAGCAGCTCAGGAGGGTGGGAAGCAGAGGCTTTACATGGCCTGTTCTCCGTGTCGGGCCAGGACCATCTCAGCTGGGCCCCCAGGGCTGATCCCATCCCTCCTGGTGCTTCTCTGCCTTCGGGCTGGGGCGTGCTCGGCCACGACTTCGTGTGCAAGGTGGTTCCTCACTCGAGGTAAGCAAAGGAAAATCAGCAGAAACCACAACCTTCCGCTGGTTTTTGTTTGTGTCTTTGTTTGGCAGCTCCCAAACCACAGAGCCTATTTTTGGAGGGAGGCTGAGGAAGCGGTGGAGAGGGAGGGCTGGAAGGTCGGTGCAGGTGAGAGGCAGGGCGGGGGGGGACTCCCAGGTGGAAATGAGGAACCAGGCAGGAGCAGCAGCGCGGGGCCGGCCCTGGCAGAGGAGCCCAGGCACTGCAGGGGGATCCGGGCGGAGAGGGGCGAGGGGAGATGAGGTCAGGGAGGTGCTGCTGGGTGGAGTGGGTCCCGTGAGGGAAGTCACATCCAAGAGCACAATTTTATATAAGCCAGGGAGAGTGATGAATTATCCTGTTTAGTGCAGCACAGATAGCAGAGAAGGAGGCCGAGGCTGTCTCTGACTCAGGTTTCCTTATTCTGAGCTCTCTAAAAGATCACCTTTTACTGCCTTGTCTACAGCCAAGCAGATAAATAACCCCGTGCCTCTCCCCCAGGCTGCCTTATCGTAAGGCTGTGAGTAAGCCTTGGTGCCTGGATCCAAACCCACCCTCCCAGCCTCCCGGGATGGCCAGCACGCTATTTACTCCAGTCAGACCCACGTGCACCCTCAGGGCTGAGCACTCCCCACCAGGGGCTGTTCCACAAACCCCACACCACTTTCCATAGGAGACCCTCGAGGTGTTCTCCAGTCAGTGGCAGCCCCGTGGGCTGCCGTGAGCTGAACGGGCAGAGAAGGTGTCCAGCAGGTGAAGGGAGTTCCTCAGGTAGGGCAGGATCCTTCCGGGCCTCAGATCCAGGTACTGATCAGTAACTAATTCCATCACTTAGTGATGTGGTGACCCAGGCCAGGACCGGTTGCTGGGCACTGAGCAGACCAAACCTGCTGCCAAAACCAAGCCCTGCCGAGCTCCTCACCATTCCCTCTGTGAACAGCTCTCCCCACCTCCCCTGACCCCTCCTGCTTCCACCCAAAGCAGGGCCTGCTCTAAAGCACTGATCTGATGGTTCTGTGCCAGAACAACTCAGGCTAGAGAGGGCAGGAAGGGCTGAGAGAGACCTGTGCTTCCTTGCTCCACCAAACCCCAGAGGTTCCAGCGCAGCTCCTCGGGTGTTGAGCAGCCAGAGGCCGATGCCCTCCCGTGTGTGTGACACGTGTGACATGGCACAGCAAGCGGGGATAACAGAGCAGGGGATGAGAAGCGTGGTGCTCCTACACTGCATATGATGAAATTAGGAATGCACTGATAAAATCCACCACGCTTCAGGCAGAAGGTACCACCCTTCAGCTGAGATGCACGGGCAGCAACGTGGATCCTCCTAGAAGCAAACGGGATGGAGCCAGGCCTCAGGGTGCAGATCACCACGAGCCAGCCAGGAGCTCCCGAGCTGATGCAGAGAAGGACCAAACGTTCTCCATCATTTCCAAAGGAATCAGCAGAGTCAGCACAGTCCCACCTACACCCAGGCTCCGCTGAGTCAGCCCCGGGTTGGAAAATCCCATCCCCACCCGTGGAAACCTGGTTAAACAACGGCCCAGGTCACGCGGGGACTGCACGGGGGCCGGGCGGCCGCGCTCTGCACTTCCAGACTGAGCCTGCCTGGGTCACACAGAGGCTCCCCGAGCTCCCAAATCCACCCAGCTCAGCAGTGCAACGTCCTGGCCCAGCCAGGCTTCGAAGGAGAGCACTCAGCACCACCTACAACCAGGCTGGCTCTGAAATTGGGGAGTTTGGGGCTGCTGCGGAGCGCGCCGTGGAAATTCCGAACATACCACGAGGAGTGCTCTGCATCTCGGCGCTCGCTTGGCTGGAGGTGGAACTCTTCCCAAAGCAAGTATTCCAGGCGTGCATATAAATTAAAGCTCATAAATCAGTGGGGAAAAAATCTTCTCTATGGAAATGGCCAGCTTGTTAGAAGGGAGTTAAAGGCTGCAGACAGTTTCAAGGGAGCCTTCCTGGCTGTCAAGAATGCACGAGGCAGCAGAGTTGTTTGGGTTGGGAGCACGAGTCGGATTTTTCTCCCCTCTTTTGAGGACAATGAAATGTAACAGCTTTTCTTCCCCTCTGAGCTGCTCCGAGCGGCCTGAGCTGGGAGACAACAGCACAGATACCATCTCTGGAAATCATGAAGTGGCTGAAGAATGGCTGAATAACTAAATAAAGCCCTCTGTGTTTTCTTTAGCAAGTAAAGAAAATACTTTTAGCATTTTAGTGTGACTTTTGGGGTCAAGGGGGGAATCTCAAGTCCAAATACAACAAACTGGAGTGGAAATCACTGCCAAGAGTCTGATAGGCTGGGAGCTTGCCTTGAGGCTCAGATGAGAGGAGACCGCTCACAGAAGGCAGCCTGGGCTTGAGGTTTTGCTCAGATCAGGGGAATCTTGGACTTCCTGGAGGTGCTTGCTTTTAAGAAGTTGAGTGTCCCTGAGCAGCCCGTGGGAAGGGCAGGTCCTGAGCTCCAGTGCTCCTGGGGATGGAGAGCACCCTGCAGGTCTTCCTGTCCAGCAGCACATCCAGGACACCAAGCACAGAGCCACTGCCAGCCACAAAGGCTGCCCTGACACACAGCACATCCGCCCCTCGGGGTTCTCAGGCCCACGTCAGAGCACCTGGAGATGGAGCAATCCCAAAATGTTCACCCTGGGACAGCACCCAGCACAGAGCATCGCCTCCGTGGCAGCCCTTACACCTTTGGCTTGTGAAATCCTGCTGGGAAAGAGGGGCTCAGCGTGGAGTGATGGATCAGGGTCACACAGCACACGACGGGGAGAGCCAGGACCAAACTCACACTCAGGGAGATGGAGGTCCATGGAGGCTGAGTATTTTTTAACTGCAGTTTTTGATTCTCATCTTCTTGTTTTCCAAAAACCATTCTGCTTTCACCAGTCTCTTCCCCAAACAGGGGCTTCCAGATTTCCTTCTGTGTGCTGTGATGAGAGCAGCAGCAGCAGGGACATGGAAACAGCCGTGTCTGAGGGAGCACATTAGCACTGACTCCAGAGGGATGTGAGCTGGGAGGAACCAACAGGCTCAATAAAGAAACAGGAAAAGAAGAATTCCTATTCTCAGCTTCCTGATTTTTGATGCATTTACTTTTGGAGTTGCCATCTCTCCCCATCCCACTAAAAGTTCTAGCCTTTGTTTGACTTGTGCTGTTAATTCCAGTGCTATAGTCTGAATAAAGTAAATATTAATAATTCTAGCTTCAAATACACATTCAATAGATTTTTGAAGAGGATTCTTTTTTTGCCCAGGTAGTAAATGAATACTTGCATTAGTACATCCAGCAGAGACATGTCAGACCTGGTTCCACTTTCATTTACCCTGCCTGTCTTCATCAGCCTGGGCAGAACACCCCTGGCACCACGAAGAGCAGAACAGCACACCAGAAGCCTCGCATTTATTTCTTAAGCCAACAGTGGTGCTGCTGGGGCCATGAGAGGCCTTTGTTAGCCCGATACAGCTGGAGAAACAGACAAACTTTCAAGTGCACAAGGGCTCCTTCTGCTTTCCTGGTATCCTCGCAGTCAGCCTAATCAAAGCCATGACCTCTCTCCTCAAAATGCTCTTTGTTTTTCACGACCTCAGCCAAATGAGAAGGAGATTACAATAAATAGCACGTGGGGTTTGTCTTACTTTCTTCTGTTTCATTGCTGTGCCTGCAAGTGGGGGGCACCAGGGATTCCCAGAATACTGCCTGTGCCTCTGCTGGTGGAGAGGCTCTCCAGGAGCCCTTCTGCTCCCAGCGCCAGCCAGCACCTGACCCAGGGACCCAGGGACAGTGGCACAGCCTCCCGGGCAGCCCTGGGCCAAGCATCCCCTGCCTCTGCTCTGCTCAGCACTGCCAGCCTCCTCGGGCTTGGCTGGAGCAGCTCTTCCAAACCCCAACACATCTGCTGGCTTAGAGGCACCACAGGAAAGTAGCCTAACAAACCAAAGCAATTGGTTTTAATAAGAATCTTGGCTTGTTTTGACAATGCACTGAATCTTCATGTTGGCACCACCGATGTTTTTTTAGGAAAATGTATGCATCTTTGCAGCACTCAGCAACTAAATCCCCTCTTCTCTTCACGGAAAGGGTTTCCTGGCTATCTGCTTTCTGATGGGTTCCAAGTCCCTCGCAGCTGTTTGTTGTCTGGGCTGGAAATGCCTTCACAGGGAGCTGGTGTGCCCCTGCCGTGTGCTGTGTGGGGCTGGGAGCAGGGCAGGGGGCACAGCCCGTGCCCCCCGAGCTCCCGGGCGTGCAGGGCCCAGCAGGGACCCCGGGGCTCCCACGGGGGCTGAGGTGTCACCCCGGCTGTGGTTACACCCATCTCCTGCTCCCAGCCCTGGCACAGGCAGTAGCAAAACCCCTGGAGTTCAAAGGCATTTCGTGCTCACTGAGCGCTTTTCAGCGAGAAATCCGAGATTAAATAAACTCGAATCCTCCCCGAGGAGAAAGCAGAAGATGGAGGGCGAGGAGCTGGCTCCCAGCTGCACAGCACGGCCCCGGTGTGCCTTGGAGAACGCCCAGGTGAGGTGCACCCCAAACCCAGGCCTGGCCAGGGCGTTCCCCCGCGGGGCCAGGGTTGTGCCTGCCGGGTGTCAGGGCCAGGGTTGTGCCTGCTGGGGCCAGGATTGTCCCTGCTGGGTGTTCCCTTGAGGGGCCAGGTTTGTGCCTGCTGGGTGTCAGGGCCAGGTTTGTCCCTGCTGGGGCCAGGTTTGTGCCTGCTGGGTGTCGGGCCAGGGTTGTCCCTGCTGGGTGTCGGGCCAGGTTTGTGCCTGCTGGGGCCAGGTTTGTACGTGGTGGGGCCAGGTTTGTGCCTGCTGGGTGTCAGGGTGCTGTGCCAGGGCTGCCAGCCTGCTGCACACCTCAGGGGCACCTGAGGGGCTTCCCAGCCTCTCGTCCCGGGGGTTGCTGAGGGCAGGATTTACAGCGGATTCACATTTTTCCTCTATTTTCACTCATAAAAGGGGACGAGTCGTCCCCAGCAGCTTTCAGTGAGCACAGGCAGGAGATCCTGCCTCTCTGGAAGGAGCTGAGCTGTTCATTAGCAGAAGGCCACGTTCCCCCCTTGTACCAAAGAAATAGAGCCCTGGGCACAGCAGCAGCGTGGACTGAAAGGTGACTCTGAGCATTGCTCATCCAGGATTCAGAGAGCACAAAAAATCCAACTGTTTGATGTTTTCCCTCTCCCTAACAACTCTGTGGGAAAAAGAAAATATTTGGGTCACTCCACGGAGTGAAATGTCACTCCCAGAGCTGAGGGCTGTCTGTGCAGTCTCAGCTGATGGAGCAGGCTGGAAGTGCCTGTCC
This sequence comes from Platysteira castanea, assembly GCA_013397175.1. Lineage (NCBI taxonomy): Eukaryota > Metazoa > Chordata > Aves > Passeriformes > Platysteira > Platysteira castanea. The sequence continues at coordinate 100,850 of VYXC01007458.1, read as the reverse complement.
TGGGCACCCCCTCACCTGAGCTGAGTGCAGGTGAGCTGGGAGCTTTCACCCTGCCCCTGGGACCATTCCCCAGGGCTGGGGAAAGCTGTAATTCCTGTCTGGGATCACCATCTCCAGGCTCCCAAGGGTGCTGGGGCTCCTGCAGCAGTGCAGGTGTGCCCAGGGCGTGGAGATCTCCACCCTCCTGTGCTTCAGAGCTCAGCTCCCACGGGCTTCTGAGACAGACACACCACACTGAGGATCCAGGCCCAGCGTGGTTTGGAAAATCCCGCTAGAGACCATTCCTCATCTTCAGGTGACTGAACACTTCTGCAGTCCCACCCCAAACACCCTCAGAGGCTTGGGACAGTCTGCACACCAGTCTTTCCTGGGCTGCCCAAGTCACTGTGGCTTTGCTGGAGGAACTTTCCAGGTCAGATCCTTGGAAAAGCCGTGGAACTCTGGAGCTGGGAAGGCTGCAGTGGCAATCAGCACATCTCCTCTGCTGCAGACAGGACAAGGCCAGGACAGATCTGAAAGCCTGAGAGACAGACATACAAGAGTGTTATGTCCTCTGTCTGAGAGCTGAATTCCAGGGAGGGTGGAAACAGCAATGTAGGACAGCTGTGAGTATGCTTAGTATTAATATCAAATATAATGGTAATTCAAAACAGAGTCGTTTGGTACAGATCTGAACTGCACGAGCCAAGTTATGAAATGATATTAGCAGCTGGATCTGAGGAGCAGCTGAGACTAAGCTGGCCAGCAACTGCCATATGTCTCATCTGCAGAGAATATTTAAATAAGTAAACACAATGAGTTAATAAATACATGAAATAACTTTGCAAGATAAGCACCTAGTGGTGTGGCAGGTTGTCAGAACTGTCACAGCCAGGGGAAACCCTGAAAGGGAAAAATTTATACGGCCCAATGCTGGATATTTTTTGAGTGTTCAGTTGATGGAACAGCATAACCCAGAATGGTGAACATTTATGATGATCCTTATCTGCTGGCAGGTGAGAGGATCCTGTTGCCATTGCCAAAGCCTTAACTCATCTTGGAAACATAAGCTGAAACCTTTTAAAGACCTTCTAGCTACATCCCTGTGTAGGCAGAAGGGACTATCATTTTAACAGCATCAAAGGCAGAGAAAGTCGTGCTGCTTTCCAGTAATGCCCTGATAACACCTAGAGGGTGAAACAAACCTGCTGGTGGTCTAATCTGAACTGGAGGAATAAAAAAATGCTAAACGCTGATTCTGGGAAAGAAACTATTCCTTAAAAACAAGCCAGACAGATCCAGCGTGCTGAATTCATCTTAATTTGTGCCTGTATCTAAAGGGCTCCAGCGAGGACTCAGCCCACAGAGGGTTTCAGGATTTCACCCAAGAGAAGCTCTTGAGGGACCACCAGAGTTCAGGGTTTTTGCTAAGAAACCCCTCCCCCTTGAACAGCTGAGCGAGGGCTTGAGCATGAGGTCAGTGGCATCCGAGTGCTGCACATCCCCAGGCTCCCAGCACATCCCACCCGAGCAGCTCGCCCTCACTGAGTCACATCTTCTCCTGACACAGGAGAGAGGATATTCATTGCATACCAAGGACATTTTTGCACCGAATTTTTTGGTAATCTCAACATCTCCCTAGAAGATGTCAACAATTTGATTCTAATATGCTCTGGCAATGCGTGGTACTATCAGTTTATCAGCCTCAGCTTTTTTGCTTTGGGTGGTACAAAATGTTACTGACAATTAACACTGCTATTGACAATAGGTGCTCAAAGGGATATTTGCAGTCATTTTAGAGAAGTTCAAAGCCCAGATTTATTTTGGCTCTCTAAACTAGATCACATAACACTGTTTTAATTTAGAACAGGGCCTTGCTTCAGTTCTGGCATGGTGGGTTCAGACAGGACTGACCATCTCGAAGATGCACAAGCTGGATCCTCCTGACTTCATTCTTGTTCACTCTCCTTTTATGCAGGAGAGGATAAATTGGGTCATTCAGTAGAATCAAACCACATCCATTCAGGTTTCCTGGGGTTTACTCCCAACAGGTGTAAAATGCCTGGTTTAACATAAAGCAGCAGTGCCTCTCTCCATCCCATCTCCCACCAGAGGGAAAGGTTTACCCCACGAGGGCAAGGAGCTGTGTAAAGACCAGACACACGAAGGTAGGTCTCACCACTTATCTCACCAACTAGCAATGTCACTTTTTCCTTGCCTCCTGCAAGTAATTCATGAACAAAGTTAAATTTTATAGAGGCTGGTTGTGATGTGTAGCAGGTTAAATGGCTGTGATGCTCAGAGGATAACTGCTTTAGGATTCAGTCTGACTGGTAGAAGCTGCACAAATAAATTCAGCTGCCAGCCCATCAGCCTCTCCCCACGCTGCTCCCCCATGGCAGGTGAGGCAGCAGAGCTCTGCAGCGTGGGGCTGTGCCTGGGCTCCCTGCCCCTGCCCACCTCTCCCAGCCCTGAGCCAACAGCATGAAGGCTCCACACCCCCAGCAGCAGCCCTCAAAGGTGATGTGCACTTTCCCAGCCTGGTTTGAAGTTGCAAAGCACGCTGAGGGGTTTTGTTGATGACACGGACAGGTATTCAATATATGCCAGTGCATGAAACAGGAGAGTGCAAGGGCTCGAACCAAGCAGACGGAGCAGTCAGCCCAAGAGCACAAACACAGAAATATGATGGGTATGAAATCACTGGGAGCCAATCAGTAAGCTCCAACTTCTAAAGCAATTTCATAATTGAGTAATGGGACACAGCAGGGTCTGAACTATTGTGTATTATAATCTGAATGGAATGCTGTGAGAAGGCTGGAGCAATCTGATCGCGCCGAGCCCTCGCTCACCAGAAATGCCTTTGACATGTTTCCCTGAAGCTCAGCGAGGCGAGCGGGGTAAGTGCTTGCTAATGACACCCCGATGGGCTGTCTGCAGCACTGAAACCCAGAGAGCACAGCCTGCAAAGCCTGTGCCTCTCCTTGGCTGGAGTTAGCCCAGCAGCCCCCCCAGACTGCCCACCCACCGCAGCCCTGGTCGCCGGCGTGCCTGTGCAACCACCAGTTCCACTTCACCACACATCTCCTCCCCAGAACCTCGCTTACAGCACCAGAGGCATTCAGAATCGGGGATGATCCCAGCCCAGCCTCCTGCCATGGCACAGGGCTGCTGGCCAGCCCGTGGCTCTCTGCACAGCCCAGCCTGCTGGCCTCCATCCCCTTCCCATTTTTGAGTCCCTCCTTGGATATGTGTGCACTGACTCCACCAGGAGAACATCACCTCTTTCTGGCTTAAAGGACATCACCCATTCCACCTCCTCTTCACCCCTTCTCTCAGCTCCACTCGCAGAGAAGCCTGGAAGGAGACAAGCTGGGCTCTGGAAGAGTTTGACAGTGATACAGATGGGATGGGTTTGGGTCTGGATGCCAGGACCAGGGACCTGGGGGAAGCAGGGCACACCCTCAGTCTGCTGTGGGGCAGAGGCTGGCACACCCCTGTCCTGCTCAGGGCTGTCCCACAGATGTGCTGCTCTGGGGACGGGGCTGTCCTGGGGCAGCAGCCCCTGTCCTGGCCCCTGTGCTCCCCCAGCCCTGCTGCCAGGGCTGTCACTGGGCAGGTTTGCTCCCTGCACTGACGGGTGTTGGGCCAGCACTGAAGAGCCTCAGCAAGCACGATGGGTTCCTAGAGCCAGGTGCAGACATGGAGAAACCTGTTCCTGGGATTCCTGTCCCCTTCAGATGAGAACCTCTCCACGGACCTTCCAGGGCCCGGCAGTGCCAGCAGGAAGGCTCCCTGGGTTTTGGAGGGATTTAATCAGGCCCATGTGAGCTGTGTGCATGCATGCAAGACAGTCTGGACTGGGACTATCAAACACTAACAACAAACAACTCACTAATAAGCTACAGACCAAGATCTCCTTTCTTTTCTGAGATTATTTTTAAAAACCCCTTCCAAATAACAAATTTCTCTGGGAAAAATCCAACCTTTTCACATAGACAACTCACATCCTGGGGAAAAAAAGGCAGCATTGCTATTTAAATTATTCATTACAAATTGCCCACCCATTTCTTGCTGCCAGTGGTGCTTTTCGTACACGTGGAGCTGTGGAAAAGTTAGGGTCACCTCAGAGAGAAGGGCAGGGTTGTTAAAGCAGCCCTGGGGCATCAAGCCAGTTGAGGCTGGTGGGACCTCCTGACCTGGCATTGTCAGGCCTTGGCAGGGGCTGCCCAGGGAGTTTTGGAGTGCCCATCCCTGGGGGTGTCCCAGGAAGGGCTGGAGGTGGCACTCAGGGCTCTGGGCTGGGGACAAGGTGGGGATGGGGCACAGGCTGGACTCAGCCTTGGAGGATTTTCCAACCTCAGTGACCCTGTGATCCTGTGGTGAAGCACCTCAGTTTGCTGAGAGCTCCCCAAGGGTCAGCAGGAGCAAAAGCAGAACCTCGCTGCAGCCCAGAGCTGTGCAGGCTCCTCTCCTGCCCTGTGAGCTCTGTGCCAGCGCCGTCCCCACGAGCGCTGCAGTGCCCCTGGTCCCTGCCCACGTCACAGCCCTGGGACTGGCATGGAGCAGCTTTTATCTCCCCCTCGCGATGTCCCAGCCCGTGTCCCACCCCGAGGCGAGGCCAAGCTCCAGCACAAACCCACCCTGACCTCCAGAGGGCTGGGATTCCCCAACCAGCACAGCTCGTGCCGCTTCAGAGCTGTGTTCTACCTGCTCCAGGCATTCAGAGCAGGACTCATCTCCCACCAGGAATCTCTCACACACATCTCCCAGCTGTGAGACTCTCCTGACAAATCCTCCTCTCATGTAATAGTCTGAATGCATAGTTGAGGAAACCACAGGATCAGGGGATATTCAGCACCTGTGGTCTTCCTGAATTCCTGGAGTAGGCACAGCCAGCTCAGACCCTGCACATGGGTACCTGTGACAGGTCGGGTTGAGTCTGGTGAGTTCTGCACCTGGAGACAAAGCAGGACATGGTTCTGTACCCAAAAACAGGGCACAAATTTTCCTGACTGACAGCTCTTCTTAAGTGTTAAATTATTATTTTTTAGTGCTTCAAGTACATACTTTGCCTAGTTTACAAGGGATTACTGGAAGTGAGTCGGCTGTGGAATTCAGGATGTTTGTTTCCTCTTGCTCTGAAGCTGACCACAGAACAAAGTGGGCTTTCAGACTTAGCAGATAGGTGAGATCCATGTGCCACGGATGCACACGAAATCAGAGGAGAGCAGGTGTCAGTGTGAACCAGCAGCTCCTGGGTCTGGTGCTGGCCTCTGGCAGAGGCCCCTGCAGCAGAAGACCCGAGCACACGTTCCAGGGCGTCTGTTCCAGCGAGCAGCTCCTCTCGCTATCTTCCTCCTGCTTCCACATCTTACATCTGCTTGGAATGTAGAGGCTGATTCAGGACCTGACCTGGGCTCCTGGCGAAGGCGCCCTGCCTTGTCAGTCTGCAGTGGCTGCTGTGAGCAGCCTCGAGAGCAGCGTGGGCTGTGTCCACTGTCAGGAGCCAGCGCCCGGTGCGGGGCCATCTGGGCACCCCCAAGGTGCCAAACGCTGTCGTTCCTGCTCAGTCCAGCCTCCTGCTCCAGGCAAAGGGTGTTTGGTGAGCGGCTGCTCCAGCGCCGGGGGTTTTGTCTCCGGCCCTCCCCAGCAGTGACATGGTCTGCTCATCAGCTGTTGACTCAGTTTGCAATAGAGCCAGCTGAAAATTTTTCAACAGAGAGATTTGTCATCCAGTAAAGTCTATTTAAAAATCAAAATATTTCTCGGCAGTTTGTCAATTTCAATGAAATTTTACACCAGGAGAATGTCAAAACACGGCGTTTCATCACTGCCGCGCCGGTTCTTCTCTGGCATTGATGTGCTTCGTTTCATTCTGGTCTTTTTGCTTCCACTGCTGCACATAGCTGGACATTGACTCAAACCTTCTAGAGATTTTAGATTTTCCACCACCGAATGTCTTCATTTTTCCTGGTTTTGTATAATAGGAAAGCAGAAACAAATCATTTAAACAAGCCTTTCTGTTCTGAACAGTTCCTAAATTTACATTTTGTGGGAAACTTCCAACTTTCACCTTTTTATCTTGATTCAATAACAAAAGAAACTGGGGAGTGCCAGAGTTTCTCCTGTAGTGGAAATTCTACCTCCTGAGCTGCTACCATGAGCACCCAGCCTGGCCCAGCTGCAGCCCTTGGGTCTGTGGGAAGGTCCAGGGTAGCTCTGCTCCCCAAGCCCAGCAGCAGCCAGAGAGCACAACTGGCAGATCAGCCCCGGGTGAATCATCACAGCTCTGATGGAGCCTGTCCTCCGTGCAAGGAAAATGTACCTCAGCAGCAGAAATAGGATCTTAAATCAAATCAGATGCAGCTTGAAATATTTATCTACTGTTCTGGGAACAGGAATTGTAGTGGAACAAATCCTCGGAGTTACTTCACTCCTAAGATGGGAAGAAGAAAAGAAAATCTGAATGCAGTTTGACCAAAACTGAGGGAGGTGACACACGAACGTGAAGAAACTGCGGCCACTGAAGGGATAACACAGTTGGCACTGAACAGGCAGCCTGCCCACGGGCTGAGGAGCTGGAACCCACAGACACCACCAAGAGCAGAGGAAACACTTCCTGGGGTAAGCCACATCCCCAGTGCTTGTGGAACACGAGAGCACTCGGTGCAGAGCGCCAGACACGGGAGAGCTTCGGCCGCTCCCCCCTTCCAGAGCAGCACTCCTGGGACAGAGGAGCTCCTTTCCTTCCGGAGGTGCCCTCGCGACTGCTGGAGCTCACCCGCACCTGCCTGGGCTCCCCGTTCCGGGTGCTGCAGCTCCTTGCTGCCTTTGGTGCAGCCCCCAGGGCAGGGAAGCAGAGCGTGGGGGCCAGGCAGGCTGTGGCACCACGGGGTGAAAGTCATCTGCAGAAAGACAGAGGAAGCATGAGCCGGCAGGGTGAGATGTGATCCAAACCAATGGCTCCACACTTCTCTAGAGGAGCCACCCCAGAAATCCAGCAGCACCCAGGGGAATGTTTGCTGTAGAAAAGGCTTCGATCCTGTTCCAGAGGCTGTTTCTAAGACCACCCGTAAAAATGACTTCACCCCTACAAGGCAAACCAAAGGTTGCAGTCCCAGGAGGTGAAGAACCTTGCCTGTAAGACAGTTTAAAGGATCAGCAAGTTCCAGGCTGATCTTGACCACACAGTCCCAGCTCCCTCAGCCTTTGCTCCTGCACCCAGCAGCATTCTGTTGCACCTGAGCTGCCTGCAGCCTTTGGCTCCCATTCAAGAGGAACGTGTCCAGTCCATGGTCTGCTCTTCTCTCCACTGCCCTGAGGACCCCCAGCCCTTTCCCCTTGGCATCCCACTGGAGCTGAGTCCGGCTGTGAAACCACCACACTCCCAGCACAAAGCAGGGGCAGTTTCCACCCCACGGGTGCCCACCCCAGCCAGAGGGTTACGAACTGCAAGGTTAGAGCATGAGCAAAACAGGGTGGGAACTTCCTAGCAGAGCAAGGAAGCCTCTCAGGGCAATCCCAGTGCAGATAAACAAATAATATATTTCAAATGTGGCTGATGCGGAGCCCCACGTATTTGAGGCTGGCTACCCCAAGCAGAGCCCTGAGGACCAGAGGCCCCTCTGAGCTGCTGTGATTAGAGTGCAGTAACGTGCACGAGTAGAGAGCAAAGTGACAGAGCCAGGCTGTGGTTTCACAGCTGCGCTGGCCTGGGCGATGAAATCAGGCCCAGACAGGAAGCAGTTTTCCTCAACAGTAAGCTGCTATTTTTACCCATCTCAGTTCTCCAATCGAGGAGACATTTGGAGTCAGTGGGCTCTGTTCTGTGCCTGTCACGACAGCACCAGTGTCTGAGGTGTCCCCTGGCCCGCAGTGGGGCTGGGCAGCGAGCACTGATGGCTCCCCTCTCTATCAGCATCCCCCTGCTATCTCAACACCTCCCGATCATCTCAACCCCGCCCTGGTCATCAGCATTGCCTCCACAGGTCAGACCACTCGGGCCTGAATCCCAGTGGCCACATCTGCCCTGTGTGAGCAGAGCAGGTTGGATTTCCCACGGATCAAGCAGCCCAGGGTGAGCACGAGAGGCAGCAGCAGCCCAGGGTGAGCACAGGCAGCAGCAGCAGCCCAGGGTGAGCACAGGCAGCAGCCCAGGGTGAGCACAGGCAGCAGCAGCAGCCCCGGGTGCGGAAA
>VYXC01007458.1:69476-92515 GCA_013397175.1 Platysteira castanea | reverse complement strand
GCAGCAGCCCAGGGTGAGCACAGGCAGCAGCAGCAGCCCAGGGTGAGCACAGGCAGCAGCCCAGGGTGAGCACAGGCAGCAGCCCAGGGTGAGCACAGGCAGCAGCAGCAGCCCCACCAGCCCCACCAGCCCCACCAGCCCCACCAGCCCCACCAGCCCCTGGCCCTGCTGCTGCACCGCCCAGCACGCAGCATTCACCTCCAGGGGCTATGGAGGAGCAGCTGCAGGGCATGGATGGGTCCAGTGCTCTCCTATCTCAGCTGCTCTGTGAGGATCTCGTGCTGCTATTTATACACAGAGGAGATGGTTTCCTTCAGCTCCTGCGTGTCCTGGCCCTGGTCACAGCCCTGGCTCCCTCCTCGGTGGCTGCAGCTGGGCTGGGCAGTGCCTGCAGCTCCATCTGCCACTTGGTGCAAGGGGACAGCTCTGTTTACTCCCCACTTCTCCCTCTCCCCACCCCACAGCAGCGGTGTGGGCTGAGGGAGTGGCAGCACTTCCCAAATCCCAGAGCAATAGATCTGGAGTGAAGTCACGAATAGCTGCTGCTTCGCAGGAACGAGCTGGAAAATAGAGCTGGGAAGGGGGAACGAGCTGTTTGTGCCAGAACCGCTGACATCCAGCAACACCAAAAGGCAATGAGGGGGAACACTGCCGTCCCCTTCTCCAGCGGCTGATTTCCCCCCAATTTCGGTGTTTGGCTGTGGGAAATCTGAGCTCAGCTGGAACAAGGTGCAGTGAGATGGGCAGGGGTGTGCAGCTCTGGCAGAAAGGAGCCCCTGGCCCCGAGTCCCACCGAGGGCTGAGGCAGCTCCCTGCGGATCTGTGCCATCCTCCTCCCCCCAGGCACCATCACGGGCATTCCTCCAGCTCTGCCTCGCCTGATGTCCGTGCACATGCAGTGACCAGGACATCCCACCACACCACCCTGACGCTGCCCCTGTCCCTTCCAGCAGATGTTCAATAGCAGAAAATGCCCTGATCTCCAGCGCTCTCTCCAAGGCTCCAGTCCCAGCGCTGTCTCCCCGCTCACTGAGGACCCTGCCACACTGCACAGACAAATCGGGAAGCTGAAGACTAGACTGAATGAAAACATATAAATTAACATATGCCTCCTAGGGGGGTTGTTAGGCTCAGCTCATTAGTGGTTTAAAGCATATCCAATGCTCTAAGTTATTTGTTTGTTTGTATTTTTGCAGCTGTCCTTAGTTTGCTTAGGTCAAGTAGAGGTGTGAGGTCCAAAATAGCATCGGGATGGCTGAGCTTATGTTTCCAGCCCTGAAAAAACAATGAAGTGCTAATAAAAAAAAAAGCCCTGTGAGAAAGATTTCACTCCAAAGCTCTTTGCAAACAACACACACAACAGCATGGAAATGCAGGAGCCTCTGCTCCCCGGGGAGGGGAGCTGCTGCCAGCTACTTTGGGAGGAGAAGTGGAATCTCGGTGGCCTGGGGAGAAATTTTGGACACGGATAGCAGAGTAGGAGAAGCCGCTGGATCTTTGCTGTCTGAGCACTGCAGCTCAGCTGGGCGGCCGGCGCGGGGCCAGAGGAGCCCCATCCATGTCCATCCAACCCAGCCGGGCGCTGCCACCGACACCCAGCTCTGCCTGCACGAGTTCTCCCAGCCCCACGGGGCAGCCCCCGGCCCTGCAGAGCCTCTCTCCAGCACAGGCACCTCAGCCCAGGCTCACTCTCCAGCTCCAAAGCGAGGGGTGCATGTTCCCAAAGCACGGGGACCGCGCTCGGGCTGCGGGGAGCGGCTGCTCCTCGAGGGTTCCCCCATGGCCCTGCCCTCGAAAGCAAAGAGGTGCTCGAAGCAGACCTGTCCTGCTGTGAGGTGCTCCTCCCTTTTCCAGCTGAGCACAGCCCTCGAGGTCTGGAAGTGCAAAGGGATAAGTAAGGCTCAAACAATTACACCCAAGTGCCCTCAGCCCTCTCTGGAGAGCACCGAGCGGAGCAGCTCCTGGGCCGGCTCTGAAGGAGGGGAGATCTGGCAGCTGGCAGTGCTGGAGCAGACCTGCACCTCTGCACCCCAGAGTGGACAAACACTGAACTGTGGTCGAGGATTCCCATCTCTGCCGGGAGCACAGCCGGCTCTCCAGTCGCTGGTCTGAGAGCTGCTGGATGCGAGGCAGCTCCGAGGGGTGCAGGGCAGCACCAAGGTGCTGTGCTGAGGGCAGGGCAGCACATTCACCCTGAGAGGACATAAAATCAGACTGAGGGTTCAGGCAAAGCCCGCAAACCAACAGAGAGCTTGGGTGAGGACCTCTCCACCTGCTTTGGTTAACCCCAGCAGGGACGTGCCATCAGTTTTAAGCAAAGAAACGCCACTAAAAATAAATGACACCTCAGCTCGTGATGGCCTCTCCATTCCTGGGTATAAACACTGCTGGGAGGTGATGGAAGAACAAACCATCAGGCAACACTCTGATGGAAACTTCATCCCTGAAAATTGCCCTGAGCACAGCAGGAATTACTGCTCAGTGTCCCACCTTTGAGAAGGGGTCAGGGAGACTCTTCCCACAAGATCCCCCTTTTTCTACGGCAGTCATTGACTGCAACCCTCTTTGCCATCAAGAGAAAAAACCACATCTTTAGAATCTCAGAGGTGAAAGCAGAGGGTTTACCACAGTGTCCACTGGTGGGGTGACTTTCTGAGTGACACTGAAGCACTTGGACTGTCCCTTCCATTTAACAGCAGCCTCCTAACAAGGAAACCCCTTCTCTCCCTCCTGTCCCCACTTCCACCTCACAAATTTAACCTTTAAAGTCACTAACAGTGGGCTCAGCCCAGGCAAAACTATGATTCTGTGAAACCATCAGGATCCCCATTTTTTTTTGGTGGAGCCAGAATCCCACCAGCCAGATTTCAGGTGGGCAAGAAGAGATTTGCTTTCCAGTAGGGGAGATGCTGTGTGGAGCTCCAGGAGAGCTCGGGCCAGGCTGCAGCCCCAGCAGGCAGGACAGGAGCTGGGGCAGCCTTATCTCACACCGCTCAAACTCAAACCCATTCCAGGGAGGTTTTGTTGTTTTGATCCTTCTTAGAGGGAATGAGCTCAGATGAAACTGAAGCAGGTGCTAATTAAAACCAGGACTATTCTTCAAACTGGGCTTTTAATTACTGTAAATATATGTCAAGGAAAGTTGCAAAGAAAAATAGTAATTTCTTGTGCTACCTGCCATTTTCACTTGATTACCATCACACTTTTCTGGAGAGGAAAAACATCAGTCCTTCATAACAAACTCCTCTCTTGGGGGCTAGTGTGAATTGAGAGCTGTGAGGCCCTGCCATGGGTTCCAAAACTAGCAGCATAATGTCTGTAACAGACATGCTACCTAATTAAATTGTTAGGGAACAGGCTTTTATATCTTTAACACCTAATTTACTATTGTTTCTTTGAAAGTGTTTGGCTTCCCTGTGGTTTTTTGGGCCTCCCTTCTCAGTTTTACGACGCCTTTTAAGTTTTTGGTGTGTGTTTCTACTAAATAACCATTTTGGAAGTTTTGTTAGGGTCCCGGCTCGAGTCGGACGAGGGAAGCAGGGGCCTGTTTTACTGTTGCTCATGCTGGGTGAGTTACCACTGCCGTGCTAATTATGTAATTACCCTGTTTTAATAGCTATTGTACACTCTTTTATTGCTAACAAATCTGATTTCCTCCTCCTTTGCTCACTGATGGAACAGTAAAGGCACGGGGACACACACAAACATTATACAGCTCTATAAACCCCGGCAGCAGGGCTGGCAGGGCTCTGACCATAAACAAGCATCTTCAAGGCAGCAGGTTCAGCCCAATCTACGCCGCACTAATGACAATATAATTCGTGCTTGCTGGGAAGACTCGGAATTGAATTCGTTTCTCAAGAACCAAGCGCTCCACAGCTGTTACTCAGTGAGTGTACAGCGTGCTCACCACAAAAATCAGGGGCTCTACCTGAGACGTTTGGGCTGTGCTGTGCCAGAAATGAGTAATGAACGTGTTAATCAGCTACTTCCTCCCTTGCATTTGGAAAAAAAAAAAAAAAAAGGAAATATTTGGCCCCAGAGAGGTGGGGGAACATATGTTCCAAAATATTCCTGAGTTCTGCAGTCATGTGGAGTCCCTGGCTGACAGGACAAGGTGGGATACACGGGGATATAAAAACACAGTGGGACAGGATAAAAAGGGGAAACGTAACCAAGTGTTTCCGAGGGCATCTGAGCACCACTGGAATCAGAAGGTGTGAGAAATGATGCTTTGATAGAAAAAGATGAAAAGCATGAGCCAAGGGTTTGGAGGTGAGAGGAGAACGGGAACCCAGAGGAGAACAGAATCTCCTGTCAGGAACAGCATCCACGCTCAGCAGGTCAAACCAAGAGCTGGGAGGAGCATCTGGAATTACACCCGAGGACAGCAGAGCCTGGGGCAGACCCCGCCTGAGTGCTGGGTCCAGGTCTGGGGCCCTCAGCACAGGAGACATGGGCTGGCAGAGCAGGGCCAGAGGGGACCATGAAGAAGCTCCAAGGGCTGGAGCCCCTCTGGAGCCAGGCTGGGAGAGCTGGGGGTGCTCACCTGGAGAAGGGAAGGCTCCAGAGAGACCTCAGAGCCCCTTCCAGGGCCTAAAGGGGGCTTATAAAAAGAAATGAGAGAGATTTTTTATGGGGGCAGTGGTTTTAAACTGACAGAGGGCAGGGTTAGCCTTTCCTCAGAAGATAGTGAGGCCCTGGCACAGGGTGCCCAGAGCAGCTGTGGCTGCCCCTGGATCCCTGGCAGTGCCCCAGGCCAGCCTGGACAGGGCTGGGAGCAGCCTGGGACAGTGGGAGGTGTCCCTGCCATGGCAGGGGGTGGATGGACTTCAAAGACCCTTCCAACCCAAACTATTCCATGATTCTGTGAAATAACCTCAAAGAATTTGCAGGTATTTAAGGGAATGAGCTGCAGGGGATGGAAGGAGGAACACAGAGCTCCTGGGAGTTTTCCCTCAGGAGGAGGAGGCTTTGATGGCAGAATCCAGCTCAGGCAGCAATCCCACAGCCTGAGACCATTTCCTGAAGCACGAGCAGGGACCATATCTGGGGGCAGCTCAAAGGTCCAGAGGGCTGAAATCTCAGCTAAAGGATGCTGTGTGTTCCTGAGAGGGCACAGAGATGAAGGAAACAGCTCGGGGCACCTGGCATGCACACTGGTGAGAGGCTCCCTCTGGGATGCAGCACCCAGGACCAGGGCAGTGACCAGCAGGGATGGAGGGATCACACTGAGCTTCGGGGTCCTGGCACGTGGAGCTGAGGGCTGGAACTGAGAGAAGGACGTTGTTCAGGGAGGAAACTCCCTCATGTCCTGATTCCTGAATGCTCAGCTCTGCCATTACAGTCTGTATTTACAAACACGTACGTGTACTCGTGGCATGATCTCTTAAGGGTAAAAGAAGTCTATCCCACATGAAATTCCACTCTAATAGCAAAACCTTATTTTCCTCCTCTCCTTGTTTTGCCCCACAGCCAGCCCTAGGTCTCATCCCCAGTTTATGTGAAGGAGAACCAGTCTCCAGGCAGGTAAAACACTGAATTCAGCTGGACTTTCAGGATAAATCATCCTGCCTGCTCCTTTCCACTGACATTGATGGGCCCCAGTGCCCTCCTCTGCACCAGGAGGATCCCCACAAACAGCAGCAAGCTCTGACGCTTCGCATTCCTCCTTAAATCCATCCCTTTGCCAGCATATCCTCCGAAAAACTGACAGCAAGAAACATTGCAGGAGGCTGCTGGTGTGCTAAGCCCACTGTCTGTCACAGTGAGCAATATTGGCTCGGCTCTCCCTGCCTCGCTCTGCCTGCTCCCATCTGCTGCCTTTCCTCTCCTGCTCGTCTCCGGGTCAAGGACAAAAGCTCTGGGATGCTGGGAGGGTACCAGGGAAGACAGAGACGCGCACACATACGTGTATGTGTATGTGTGTATGTGTATGTGTATGTGTGTATGTGTATGTACATGTGTATGTGTATGTATGTATGTATATGTGTATGTGTATGTGTGTATGTATGTGTATGTACATGTGTATGTGTATGTATATGTACATGTGTATGTGTATGTGTGTATGTGTATGTGTATGTACATGTGTATGTGTATGTGTATGTGTATGTGTATGTGTATGTGTGTATGTATGTGTATGTACATGTGTATGTGTATGTGTGTATGTGTATGTATATGTACATGTGTATGTGTGTATGTGTATGTATATGTATATATGTGTATGTAAATGTATATATGTGTATGTAAATGTGTATATATATGTGTATGTATATGTACACATATATGTATATGTACATGTACATGTATATGTGAACGTACATGTACACATACATGTATATGTATATGTGTATGTATATGTACACGTATGTGTGTATGTGTATGCATATGTACACATATATGTACACGTATGTATGTACACTTACACGTACATGTGTATGTATATGTACATGTAGATGTCTATGTACACATACATGTACATGTGTATGTGTATGTACATGTATATGTATATATGTATGTATATGTATATGTACACGTACATGTATACGTGTATGTACACATACACATGCATGTGTGTATGTATATGTGTATGTATATGTGCACATACACGTACATGTATATGTATATGTACACATGCATGTATATGTGTATGTATATGTACATGTATGCGTGTGTATGTTCGTGTATATGTGTATGTATATGTAGATGAGTGTGTATATGTACATGTATTTGTATATGTACACGTACACGTACATGTGTATGTATCTGTGTATGTATATGTATGTACATGTGTATGTATATGCACACATATGTGTGTATGTACACGTACATGTACACGTATATGTGTATGTATATGCACACGTATGTGTGTGTGAGTACGTGTACATGTATATGTATGTGTGTATGTGTATGTACATGTATGTGTGTATGTGTGAGTACGTGTACATACATGTATATGTATGTGTGTATGTGTATGTACATGTATGTGTTTATGTGTGAGTACGTGTATGTATGTGTGTACGTATATGCACACGTATATGTGTGTGTACATGTACACATGTGTGTACATACATGCACACGTATGTGTGTATGTGCATGTCCAGCTCTCCCTCGTGCTGCCCGGTTTCCAGGCCCGCGCTGCCTCTCCCGGTGCCAGGCTGACAGGGCGGGCAGCCCAGGCCGCTCCCCTCAGCCTGCGCCTCGGACCCAGCTCGTGTCTGCGCCTCTCCCGCTGCTCCTGGGGCGTCCTGGTGAGCTTCCAGCAGCAGGTCTGGAGCCTGCTGCCCATCCTCTGCCCTTTTGTCCAAACCAAACCAGGCCAGGCACTCCTGGGGGCCACCTCTGAACACCCAAAAGGCCAGCGCTGGTGCACAGAGCCCAAGATCACAGCGTTTCAGCGTTCTGGCCAGAAGCCTCACCTCCCTCTGCTTGGGGTGCTTCTGTGCTCCCCACTTGGCTGCTGAGGAAGCTCATCCAGCAGCCTCATCGCCCCAGTTTGCTCTGCAGGGCACCCCCGGCACCCACAGAGGGGCCCAGCCCAGCTAACACTGACAGCCCTCAGGGGATTCACCCACAAACATCCGTTCTGAGCTGAGCACCACGCATTAACCATTAACCCCGGCCTTGCAGCTGCTGCCCACAGCCTGAGTGCTCCATCCGGGTGTGAGGAGGCCAAGGTGGTCAGAGGGATGGAGCAGCTCCCCTGTGAGGAAAGGCTGGCAGAGCTGGGAGTGTTCAGCCTGCAGAAGGGAAGGCTCCAGGGTGACTTAACTGCAGCCTTGCTGTGCCTCAAGGGAGCCAGCAAGGAAGATGGAAAGGGACTTCTTACAGGGGCCTGGAGTGCCAGGACAAGGGGAATGGCTTCCCACTGCCAGGGAAGGGTTAGATGGGATTTTGAGAAGGAATTTTTTTCCCTGGGAGGGTGGGGAGGCCCTGGCCCAGGGTGCCCAGAGCAGCTGTGGCTGCCCCTGGATCCCTGGCAGTGCCCAAGGCCAGGCTGGAAACTGGGGCTGGGAGCAGCCTGGGACAGTGGGAGGTGTCCCTGCCCATGGCAGGGGATTGGAATGAGGTGAGCTTTAGGGTCTTTTCCAACCCAAATCATTTTGTGATTCTATGATTCCATAGAATGATTCTAGGACTCTGAACTAGTCCAGAAGACCAGCGATCCCTCATGACAGCATTGGCTGAGATCCACCTGCAACCTCTGCCCTTCAGACCCCTCTTTTGTTTCCCAGCCAGGCTTTTAGGATGTCCTTCAGCAGGCTCTAAACCTGATCACTCGGTCACAGGCTGTGCTCCTAAGAGCTGTATGGATATCAGGTCTCTGAGCCAGAACACCATGAGCAAGCACCATTTCCTCAGCTTCTGCCTTCCACTCTGAAGGAGTTAAGCAGAATTTACAGCATTTTTAACTTATATTACTCACTTGTATTGAATTATTCTTGGATCAGATATTAAATGGAGATTTTCCATATAATATCTGTCACAGATGGAAAAAACCCCATCATCTATGGATGAGTGTAATCCATTCATTGGTTTACGGATACAGCCCTCTCCAGGGATTGTCAGAAATAAACACGATGTCCCTGTTTGCTGGATTTTTGCATTTGGATTGCTGAGCTAGCTGAAAAAATGTGTGAAATCGCATGAAAGCCGACAGCTCCCTATTGACTCGGCATACGAACAAGCTCCCATGTGTTATTTATTCCAGCAAGCCCGTGGACTGTGGCGCGTACATGAAATGCAAGCCCGCTCTGAAATTCGAGGGGATAATAATCAATAATGCTTTGTTTGGAACGCAGCTTTCATCTGCAGAGCCCGGAGCGGTGGCAGGGAGCTGGGGGAGGAGGGAGGGGCCGAGGCACAGACCCTCCCTCGGAACACAGAGCTGAACCTGTCCCTCCACACGGCAGACCCCAGGGACAACCTGGCTGCTGACAAGGCACCTTGGGCATCCCAGCCATGCTAAATCCATGGATTTCTGTTTGTTTGCTCATTTTTTACCGAAACAGTCTCTGCCAGAGCAGCTTTCCAGTCACCTGCAAGGATGAACTGCAGTGGTTAAAAACTACTGGTTCTTTTGGGAATTCCTGGGAGGAATTGGGGATATCAGTGCGCCCAAAGCACGGGTACAGCAAGATGGGAAAAGCCAAGCGTGTCCCCAGCCCTTGCTTTGATTGCTGAACACGGGGTTTGCTGCAGCATCTCCTGCCAGGCTGGTGCCACCGTGTCCCCGCGGGTCACCCCGGCCGGGCTCGCCCTGCTCCACCAAGCCCTGCCTCGTGCTGCACGGCATGGCACAGCTCCAGGCCAGCATCGCCCTCACCACACAGCTACCACTCGCTCGGGGATAATTAGTATTTCCCCCATCTGCTAGATGAGCGTGGGGAGGGGAGGCAGGGGAGCGCTGCCAGGGTGTGCTTAACTCTTCCATCCTCAGGCGTTCCACTGCCTCTCCCCACTGCCGGGCTGGTGGCAATCCCTGCTGGAGGCTCAGGAGGCCTGGCAGGGGTGGCTGACCCTGCCTCCCACCCGGGCCACTGAGGGGCCGTGGGCATGGGGAGGGTCTGCCCTGCTCCCCTGCGATCCCGCGTGTGGCAAAGCCCCCACGGCCGCGCCCACCACGGCTGGAAACCCCTCCCCAGCCACGGCACGGCCGCTGTGCCCAGGCCCCCTTGGAGCAGGCCCTCGTGTCCAGGAGACAAAGGAGGACGTCAGCACCTGCAGCCAGGGCAGATGCAGGATGAGGGCTGCTCCCGGCAGCAGCCTCCTTTCCTGCATTAAAGTCAACACATCACCCAACACTTCCTTCCCACCTTCCCTGGGGTGGCCAGAGAGTTCCCTTTCTAAGGTTAATGCCTCCTCCTCCCCCAACGCCCTGAAAGAAACAGGATATTTCCTAGCTAATTTGTATGTGTCTAATTTTCATATCAACAAAGCAAAGTCATGATTTGAGGCTTTTTCGGCTTTGCTTTCTTTCTCACCACATTCCCGCTCTTACTGAGTCCGTTCCCATTCCTCCACTCCTTTCCCAGATTTCAGTATCCACAGGTTTCTGGGTTAACAACAAAATAACACAGGCTGGAACCTGTTCAGATGACTTTTTTTTATTAATTATTTTTATTTTCTTGCTCGGAAACCCTTTTCCCCTCTCTTTCACCCTCCCCGCCAGGGAGTTCAAAGGGACATGTTCGCAAACAGGGGCAGGGCAGCTCTCTCCACACCCACACTTGCCACCTTGAGGGAGGGAGCGGCACGAAAACTCGCTGGTGAACATTTGTGCAAATATTCATTTGGCATCTGCTAATGTCAAGTCTGGCTGGATTGGGGCTCGGAGCTGCAGAAAAGCAGAAATGAGTCAGGCAGACAGCAAAAGCCGAGCTCTTCGTTATGCAAACAGGAGCCTCTCACAGCAGCTCCTGTGCACAGAGAACGGGCTCCTGCTCCACGTTGTTTCTGTCGTGCTTTGTCCTGCCCTTTAGTTACGATGGCTTTTCTCCTGCAAAACCCCTGGTGTGCAAAATGTGGGACAAGCTCCAGCCCCATTAAGCACAGCCCCACAAACCCCAGTCCAAGGGGCAGCAGCAGCAGCAGGGATGGGAGCTGCTCTCGCTCCTGCCCTCACGGCTGCTCTGCTTCATTGCTGTTCCTGCCACACAGCCCTGCCAGCACTGGGGCCTGGGCAGCTCCAGAGCCCCTGGCCCTGCCAGCTGCCTGGCTGTGGCAAAGGAAGCAAAGGAAGCAAAGGAAGCTGGCTGTGGCAAAGGAAGCAGGGCAGGTAGCAAGGGAGGCTCCCTGTCAGCACGAGCAGAATGTTCGAGCGAGTGCAAATAATCCACTCACCCAGCATCACCGGGGCAGCCACAGCCGGCCCGTGTGGCTTGTCAGGAAAGTGTCCACGTGTAAAAACAGACCCAGGCCTAAAGGTTGGAGTCACCTCCCCTTCATTTACCTGGTGACAAACCCTCCCCAAAACCAGCAGGACCTCGTGGGGCACGGGTGAGCTCCCAGAGCCACGGGAGGGTTTTCACTGCAGGAACTTTATCCCTCCTGTGTAAATTCAGCAGCACCAATGCAGGGGCTCACGGGCCACACACTCTATAATTTAGCAGTAAATTAAACAAGGAGCAGGACTGCTTCTGCACCGAGTGTGCAGATCCTGGGCAGGAGTCACAGCACACCTTGCTCGGGGGCTTTGGACACAAACTGCTCAGAAATGCTTGGACGGCAGGAGCTGGACTGGCCATGAGCTGGTCAGTTGAGCAGAGCTGGTCAACACAGCCCTGACGCACCCAACAGCTGCCCTCCTCCCTTGTCCCCTGCCCTGCCGTGGGTGACACAGGGCTGGGGGCAGGAGGAGAGGGCCTGGCACTGCTCTGTTAATCATGGGGAAATTCAACATTGCCATTTCAAAACTTAAGAACTGAATAATCAGTGCCAGAGCTGACTGGAAATCTCCACACTTTTACAGATAAGCAAAAATTTTGCATTGAAGGAAGCCTGTATTTTTGTCAATAGCAGAAAACCTGGGACCTGAAATGCATTCTTTTCACATTTCAGTATTTCTAGACTTTGTTTCTAGTCTGGAAAAAGACAAAGAACTTTCCAAGAAAAAAAATGTGTTAAAAAATGCAAAACTTAATCCTTTTCCTTTAGCTGTACTTTTCAAGGCACAAAGGACAAAATTCCCAGTCACATTTCACCAGGCCCCCAGCTGATTCCTGGTTTAACGTTCAGTCCTGGTTTAATGGTCCCAGTCCAACCCCAGGTTCAGCACGGCCATGGTGAAGGTGCCCCTGAGGTGGTGCCAGGACCAGGCACGGGAGGGGGTCCCTGTGTGCCCCAGGCCGGTGGTCACTGGTGCCTGGCAGGGTGGGAGCTGCTCAGGGCCCCAAGTGCAGCCCAGCCCTGCCTGGGTCACCCATGGGCAGAGCAGAGGGGGCTGCTGACCCCCCCAGCAGCTCCCACTGCCTCTGGCTCCCTCCCTGCTCCTTGGAATGGCTTCCCACTGCCACAGGGCAGGGTTAGATTGGATGCAAGGAGGAAATTCTTCCCTGGGAGGGAGGGCAGGCCCTGGCCCAGGGTGCCCAGAGCAGCTGTGGCTGCCCCTGGATCCCTGGCAGTGCCCAAGGCCAGGCTGGACGGGGCTGGGAGCAGCCTGGGACAGTGGAAGGTGCCAGGTGGCACTGGATGGGCTTTAAGGTCCCTTCTGACCTGAACTAGTCTGTGATTCTGTGACACATCCCAGCCAGAGAAGCCCTGGGAGAAAACCTGAGCTCTCCTAGGGTGGAACGGTGTGAGTGTGGGTGCTGGGGGTGGGTGTGGGTGCCCAGCCGAGGGCAGAGACTCGTTCCTAATGATGCCAACAGCTAACAAGTGCCCGGAGCAGGACAGGGCTCCTCTCTCACCACTGCACCCACAGCCTGAGCATCCCTGCATCCCCCCAGCATCCCTCCCCTCTGCAAGAGCAGCAGGGGCTTGGGTTCCTGGGTTTGACTGAAAACACTGCAGAGATGAATCTGAATTCCTCCTCATCAGCCTAAAGACTTCCTTTTTATTTATGACTGGGAAAGATTCCCACCAGAAAATTGTAGCTGGTTATAATTTAAATGTTTCTTCTAACTCGGGAAATTTCCAGGAAGGTCTCATAGTAAACACAATAATGTGCCCACAAGTTACAAACCAGTGATCCTGTTTGTTTAATTCATTTAAAAATAATGAATACAAAACTGATGGTGGTTTTTGTTTGTTCCCTAAAACAATGTTATCAGCACATGCCCTCGGTGCATTTTTACTGCAGTTATAAAGGTTTTTCCAGCTGGAAAGTGAGTCAGCTTAACTTTTTTCTCTTAAACTAATGACCATTTAATGTCAGATAAAAGGTTTAAAGGAGAGGATTAAGTACCACTTTCAGCAGAGATGGTGGGAGATAATGGACTCAGTTTACCCCGATCTCCCTGCAGGACACCGAGTGTGTGTCTGAGCCCAGCCGGGCACGGACCCCACCGCAGCCCTGCCCTCCCCCCGGGCAGGTGGGTGCTCACCTGCTCCCCTCCATCGCCCCAGCACCTCTGGCAGGTGTCCCTGTGCCCTCCAGGCAGAGGCACTGCCTGGCCTGGAACCAGCAACACCTTCCCAACAGCAGAGAAGTTCTGTGACAGATGTGAAGCTGGTAACACACCCCCAGAAGCAGATAATGAAACAAAATGCTCCAGTTCAGATATCTGCCAGCAGACAGAGGCACAGCCCTCCCCTGGTTCTCTAACCTCCAGCCACAGTCACATTTTCACCTGCACCCACCACCACTTCTCTGGAAACCAAATGGCTTTTGCTAATCTTTCATCTCTGTGCACTCCTTTGATCCATTTCTTCTGCCATTTTCAAGGACCTGGGGTAATTTCTCCTGCAGCAATGATTTTCTGACCTCTTTGAGCAGGACAGGCCCCACCAGCAGAGCTGCTTCAGGTGTCATTGCTCCCCTCTGCTCACTGCCAAACGCTCCCTGGAGCTCGTTGTCTGTCCCAGGGACACTGTGGCCCTTTCCCCTGGGGCTGTGAAGCTGCCAGGAGAGGCTTTGATGCTGTTCTGGTGTCGGAGCCTCTTGGCTGGGCTGGAAAGGTGTTTAATGAAGCACAACCGTAAGGCATTCACTCCACCACTGCTCCCTCGCTGCACAGAAGTCACCTATAAATTCACATGTCATGAATTCCACCCAGGGGCAGGGTTTGGGTTTATTTGCCAAGTCAGACACTTCCTGCAGGCGGCTGGCAGCTGCCTGTGGTATCTGGCTCACTCCTGGCATTTGGAGAGTGATGCCCCAGGAGAGAGAAGGGCTTTGTGGCTGAGCTGGTGGCAGGAGGTCCCACCACCGAGCAAAGCCACCCCGCGTTTGGAGGAGGCACCTGGAAAGGGCGAGGGCCTGCCTCCACTGTCTTCTCTGGGAGCAGGCCGCGGTCTGGGTGCACACCTTGCCGAGGTACGAAGCAAACATCCAGCCCTGAATCACTTGGCTGCTGCAGCAGATCGGAGATTAGGGCACCTTGGGCCCGTGCCGACCACCCACGGCAGCGTCTGCAGCAGCACCCGCAGCTGGGCCCGGCCCCGAGCCTGCAGAGGACACCCAGGGACTGCCCAAACCCAGCCCTGAGCCTGCAGAGGACACCCAGGGACAGCCCAAACCCAGCCCTGAGCCTGCAGAGGACACCCAGGGGCGGCCCAGCCCTGCTCTGCTCATTCAGAGGACACCCAGAGGCAGCCCAAACCCAGCCCTCAGCCTGCAGAGGACACCCAGGGGCAGTCCAGACCCAGCCCCGCTCCTGCAGAGGACACCCAGGGGTGGCCCGGGCCCAGCCCTCAGCCTGGAGAGGACACCCAGAGGCAGCCCAAACCCAGCCCTGCTCTTGGAGAGGACACCCAGAGGCTCCCAGAGCTCTCGGAGCCAGGCTCGCCTCCCACCCAGCAGCTGCTTGAGGTGCTCCCCAGCAAACCAGGCCACGCAGCCATTCCCGGAGCAGGGGCCTGCCGTGTGCATGGATCCCCTCCTGAAATCACGGGAGCAATCTGGCTGTGAGGTGCCAAATGGATGGGATTTGAACATTCAAATCCCCCGGGCACTGAAAGATCTCAGCCCAAATGTGTGCGAGGAGCCTGTAGGATCAGGCTGAGAAACAGGGAGGGCAAAACTGGCCATGTTCAAGAACAGACGAGCAATCCCAACTTCTCCACCTCCAGAATGGGACCACTTGTCCTTAGCTGTGTGCTGGCTGATGTGAAAGGCAGCGAGGGCTGGACAAGGTCTGGGTCACCCTGTGAACAGGGACAGTTCTCCTCTCCAGCTCCACACAGCACACGGCCATACATCCCTGGTCTCGGTGGCGAGCAGATGGGATGGTCCCTCTGTGACACAGGAAGGGCTCTGGAATCCAAAAAGCACTGAGAGAAAAGGCAAGGTAGGGTTTGCAAGCAGGGTTGCCACATGGGCAAAGGTCTCCTTGGAAAGAGGTGCCTGTGGAGCTTCTTGTGGGGGTGGAAACGTGAAAGACCAAGGATGGGCCCTACAGGAGTCCTCTGAGGCCATCACAGACCATCTTGGCTGCTCCCTCAGCCAGCACAGGAGTGTGAGAACAACAGTTCTCCGTGACACAGGGCAGGGCAGGGACTCAGAGCACGTGAGGAGTTATTTCACTCTTTGTCCAGAGCTATTTAACATGGACGAAACAAAGTTGAACCCCAGTGGTCTCCACGGGGCGGGATGGGCGAAGCACCAGCCTGTGAGGGGTGTGCTGCCCTGTCCCTCCCAGGCTGGCCTCCAGGCTCCCACTGTCTGATCCCAAAGCTTACTTTCCATGCTCCATGGTAATTTTCCCCAAGTCAAGAACCGCTCTCTTTCAGTAGTTTTGACGTTTGCTGCCTTTCATTGAATTTCTCTGTGTTGGGAGAGCAGGTGAGTGGGAGATCCCAATTTACTTTCTCTGCAGTCTAGACTATTCATTACTTTCCTGTCTCTAAATGAAGCAGGCACAGTCCTTTCAATACCTACATAAAGCGTTCCCTCACCAGGCCTCTAAGTATTTTCATTGTCAGCCTCTGAACACTTATTATTTCCACTATATCCCCTTTTGAGATCATATATCCAGAGAGAAGCTCGGCGTGTTAGCAAGGGTCCCCTCCGGATCTGTGCTGTGAGCAGGCAGGAATTAGGGAATATTTTACATCCCTCTCTTTAACCATCCTCATATTTTGTTTTACTCTCACAACAGCAAAGAGGAAGAAAGACCCCGGAGTGGCTGATTGCGCTCGTTTTGTGAGTGTAAATGATTACAATTAACGTGGAACCCGACAGAGTGCAGGCACAGCTCGAATTATTCCTCGCCGTGCCTTGCCTTGCAGTTATCAGGGGTGAATTTTATCTGCCATTGTGCTGCCCATTCACCTAGCTTTGTGTGGTCTGACAATATCTCAACCCAAGGTGGTATATGGTTGCAGGCACTGCCGCTCTCGTTATTTACAATGGCTAATTAAGATCCTGCTACAACCTTCATCCCACCCTTAATTCTTATGAAGCAGCCAACAAAAGGTTTTGATTTCCTTTTTGGCTGGAAGACCTTTTGGCTTCTGCAAAAAGGGGATTAAGAATGAAAGCACATAAAGGTATGTGCACAATCACAAAGTCATAACAGCTCTCCCAGTGCAGTCTCCAGGAATGAAACGCAGCATTAGCGAGAGGGGCTAATTGGGCCTGGTTTAAAGAGTGCACATTGTGTAGCTCAGTCCGGTAACACTTTTGATCAGGCAGACAACACAGCCACAAATTGCTTTCTTCCCCCTCCAAAATATCTGACCCTGCAGGAAACGGTGTTTTACCTTTCCCAAGGAATCCAGACAGGCAGGCAGGCAGACGGATGGTGCACACGAGCTGTGTGAGCACCCAGCTGCTCTGCAGGGCACAGCCTGCACCAGCCCAGCTCCCTGCCAGCTCTGGGCAGACGCAGGGTCCCCATCCCTCACCCTCGGGTCCCCAGAGGCTGGTGCTGGCTCTGGTGGTGATTGCCAGTGTCACAGTGGGGGCAGCTTTAAGGTCAGATGGAGTCACACACATGCAGCTCCCCAGACCTTCTCCCCAGAGAGAGCTTTGGGCACTGCTGTCAGCTCTGGCTTCCCAAGCAGTTGCTCTCCATCACCTCTGTGCCTTCCAGGGGAGCTGAGTGCAGGTCCCTGGTCTCAGGTTGCTTCTAGAGAGCTTCCCCATTGCCCACCTTTCCCTGGAGCCTCCCCACTGCCCACCTTGCCCCGGAGGGGTCAGCCCTCCCCGCTGCCCTGTCCCCCCAAGGGCAGGCACCCCTCACAGGCTCTCCTGTGGGGCTGTGGTCCCCAGAGCCTGTCCCCAGCCCAAAGGCCTCCCCTCTTAGGCCCTGTGTCACCGAGCCAGCTCTGCAAGTCAAGCCTGGGAATCTGGTTCGTTTGCTCTTGGCAATGCCACCCCCCCAAATGTCATGGCATGCAGAAATCTATGAAAACCAGAGGCCTGGGACATGTGTTTTTGTTTGTTTGCATGTGCCAACATTTCCAATGGCTCAGAAATGTGTGCCTGTGAAAGCTGCATGTGTGTTATTCATTTAGGATTATTTTCAGTCCTTATAATAGAAGGCTCATTTTATCCTTTTGAAAGCTCTGGAGCAGAGATGATCACAGCCCGAAAGCCTGCCACGGCTGTAAACAACATCTAAGCTGCACATAGCTGTCTCTCCTTGGAAAATGGTCCCACCAAGGAGTGGAAGGGTTTTCACTCTGTGCTCGTGTCAGATACACAGATAAAGAGGCAGCTCATTTCTCTAGACTCCTTTGTAAACCCCAGCCAAGATTTTTACATTCTGATTCATGCAAATCCGATCATCTGATCAAAGTAACATGTGCTACCTCCCAGGAGCTCGGGCCCTGCTGGCCCATCCATCACACACCACAGCCTCCCCTGGCTCCCAGCCCTGCTCCCTCCGGCCTCCTGCACAAACCCCTCTGGCCAGCAGCAGCTCCAGGCCCGTGCCATGGTCACCTCCCAGCCGGCCATGGTCACCTCCCAGCTGGCCATGGTCACCTCCCAGCCAGCCATGGTCACCTCCCAGCTGGCCGTGGCCACCTCCCAGCCAGCCATGGTCACCTCCCAGCTGGCCATGGTCACCTCCCAGCCAGCCATGGTCACCTCCCAGCTGGCCGTGGCCACCTCCCAGCCAGCCATGGTCACCTCCCAGCCAGCCATGGTCACCTCCCAACTGGCCATGGTCACCTCCCAGCTGGCCATGGCCACCTCCCAGCTGGCCGTGGCAGGCTCTGCTCCCAGCCAGCTCCAAACTGGCCACCACAGGGGCTGCTCCCAGCTGACATGCACAGCCTCACAGCCTTTCCCTGCACCCTCGCTGCTCCACCCGTGCCAGAGCTGCTGGTGGCACCTCTCTCCTGGGTAGTGATAGTGGTGTACCCCAAAATGGGCACATGTCTCTGAGTCCCCAAGCTGCAAACCTTTGGGGTGAAATTTCCCAATTCCAGATTTCTCCCATGGTCACCACAGCTCGTTGCATTCACTCGGGGCAAAAGCAGGTTCAGAATTTCCTCTTCGGCCGAAAAAAATGGTCCTTCCAGGACTGGGATTGCACAAGCAGCTGAAAACACATCCCAAGGGAGGAACAAGCCCTCAGCTGGGATGGGGAACGTCAGCATCACCTGCAGCTTCCCCCAGCTGGGCCGTGCTGTCCTGCATCCAGGACATCCCTCAGAACACACCACGAACCTCGGGATGCCTGCGCTGCTTCACCGAGGAGGAAACTCCCATCAGAGGCTTTGCTGCGGTTACGTCTGCTGTTATTCCTGGCCGCTGCGGTTGTTTTTTTCAAAACAAAGGCAGTGTTTTCTATCCTTTAGGCCTGAGCAGACCAATTCATCTCTCTTTAGATGGGTTTGATGTGGCTTGGGAAACTGAACCGGTTGTTTTCCAAGCCCAGCATAACTCAGTTCTGCTTCCTGTGGCTCAGCCACGGGTCCTCCAGCCTGGCAGCCACTGGGATGTGCAGACAGTTACCCTTTGGTCTGCTCCAAAACTGGGAATCAGCCCTTGCCCAGGCAGGTGTCAGCCACCTTCACGCTGCACTGGTTGGACTAAACTTTCCGTAATTTTCTGAGTAGAAACGAGTCCCACCCACAACAAACACAGTCGGGGACTGGTCACCAGCAGCCCAGAGCTCACAGCTTGGCTCGTCTGTGTCAGTAGCCACTAAATTCACAGGGCTTGATGGCCACGGAGCCCCCAGTATGTGCCAGACCTTGCTGAGGGGCAGGGACTCTGTGGAGGACGCTCACAGTGTGGATCTCCTTGGGCTGGCACCTTCACAAGGCACTGCAGGCTTGGAATGCCCCAGGAGAAAGGAAACGGTGCCCTGAGCTTTGTCCCTGTCAGCCAGGATCCAGCCCCTGATGACAGCGGGGGCAGAAGGAGGGCAGCAGGAATGGGAGGACAGGGAGAAGGTTTGGGCTCTGCACCCATGGGGGGCTCTGGAGAAGGTTCCATCCAGGGCCTCAGTGAGGGGAGGGAGGCAGCTTTTGCTAAAGGAACAGCAAACTGCCATAGGATTGATGTTTCGGGGGGGCCTCCAATCAGTTTCACCTGACAAATAGGCAGGGGAGACTTTTTTATACATCACATAATTGTTTTCTACTTTCAAAGTGAAGCTTCTATTTCTCTTTTTCTTTCCCTATGAAATCACATATATTTAAAGAAATTAAAGAAATCCTTAATAAGGTGAATTAAATGTCTCTGGTAAACCCAAATCACTCCACTCAGTACTTTGTCTCACTTAAAAAGAAAAAAAAAAAAGAAAAGTTTCAGTTTGACCTGGTTTTTCCTCCCTAATTTTTCAGCTCACACTGTTGGAAATAACAGTCTGCATAGGTTACATCATTTGTGAGGAATCTCCTCTCATCTGTCTCCAAATGAATAACAACAAACATTCAAAAAATAATTGAAGTTTTATATATATCCCTTGGCCATTCAGGTGGTATGGCTGGCACGAGACATAGGCACTTTAAACAGCTGTTGTGAATCTTAAGTATAAACTTCCACCCTTTGGCACAGCACCAGGAAATTATGCATAGGAATATACCTGCTCTGCCTCGCCGCAGACACAGCCCACGGTGCTGAGTGCCTTGAGAGGGGACAGCAGGGAAAAGCTGCTTTCCCGGGGGACACCCCTGCTGTGCCCGACCCTTTTCCCTCTGGTGTGACAGAGCGGGGCCCGGGGCTGTGCAGGGAGAGCTGCCAGAAGCCAGCTGCTGGCCAGGAGGGGCAGGTGGGGCTCGTCGGGGTGCTCCGGGTCAGAGCCTGCCAGGGCACCTGCGTTTGCATCAGCACAGAACGGAACAGCTCTGCTGCCCAGCAGGAAGGACCACGCCAGCTTCGGGGCTCCAGCTGCAGGGCTGTGAGCTCAGCCACCTGCTCCTGCCTGCTGACAGCTCCGGGCCGGGCAGGCTGGCAGGGGCTGGCACACACCCTGCACAGGGACCAGCACACACCCTGCACAGGGACCAGCACACTCTTTGTCTCCTGGGCCTGTGGTAAGCCCCAGGCAGGGCACAACAGCACCATGGTGAAGGGTTTGCCCTGCTTGCACCAGACACAGCCTGGCTGAGTTGTGCCCCCTGACCCTTCACCCTCACAGGGACAGCACGGGACATCGCCCCACCCGAGGTCTCACCAAACAGCTCTGGTTTGTGCAGCACGCTCAGAAAACTTCCTTGGACCCACCAAGTTTCCCTCGTGGGCCCGGTGGCTCCCGCAGCCAGCAAAGCCAACCCGGTGCTCCCAGACAGAGCCTCTCTCTGCTCTCAGCTCTGGAAGCAGCGTGACAAACCCAGCAGTGCTTCCTACGTGCTCCCACTGAACCCAGCTAAGCAGAGCAGTGCCTGAATGTGCCCGCTCAGAGCTCCACACACATGAATGCCATCCCTCACGTTACCTCCCTCCCTTGAGGAGAATCCCATAAGAGCAATTAAATCCTCATTAACAATCTTCAATTATAAAGTAAATCAAATGTAATAGCCTACATGGGAAATCTCAGCTCGTATTCAGGGTGACTGAAGACTTTCTGAAAGGACAAAAGGAGGTTAAACACCACAGACAAGTGACGTGTCTGGTCTGGAGGCCAGAGAGGGCCCTGGCCAGCGGGGCTGTTGAGAGCCACCCACAGCCAGGCCCTGGCCCGAGCCCCGGGCACTGCCCAGGGCAGCAGCACCCTGCGCCTGCCCCGATCACAGGGCACACCCTCACTGGGCACGGGATGCATTTCCCCTATTTCTGTTCATTCCTTGAACATCTCCTGCCCCGAGCGCCCTTCTTTCCAACGTGAAGGCCCTCTGAAGGGGACCTGGTGTGAATTCTTCTCATCTCTACCTGCTTTTGTTGTTAATAAAGCCTGAAAGCAGACGTTCAAACACAAACACTTAATGTGCACCATCAGCCAACAAATCCCTCCAGCGTCACCTGATCCAGGTGAGCATCACATCTCCTCACCACACGGACTGTTCACAGCCTGAGGAACCTGTCCCACTGCTGTCCAGGAAATACTCCTGTAAACCAGTGACACGAGGGACAGAGCCCCCAACTCCCAGCTGCACAGCCCCTCGCTCCCTTGTGCCAGTCTCCAAACTCAGTGGGCACTGCGGGACAGGGAGCAGATCCTCCCTGGCTGCTCCCAGCCTCAGAGGAGATTCCTTCTGCCCAGACTTCTCCAGCCTTAGCTGCTCCCAGCCCTTCAAATTTCTCCAATGGCAAACAAGCCCTGTCGTTCTAACAGTGAAACCATCAGGGCCATGGGCCATGGCAGTATTTCAAGGAGAAAAAAGGCACCCATAAAACATTTCTCACTCTGGAAATCGACTGGGTGTCTCCTCTTGGAGGTACTAACATAGCAAATCTCCAGCTGCTCCCAATCCTCCACCCCAGCACTCCTCTGAACTTCCCCCAAATCCTTCCCACGTGAATCAATCTGAAGACAAAGCTGGCAAAGCCTTCCAGCCCCCACCAACCAATTCCACCACTGGGTCCTGCCTCTGTGCCTGTCTCCAGGTGCACCAGGAGAGCAGCTCCAGTAACCCACGGGGGCAGGGGCTGCTGAGGGACCTGCCGTGCTGAGCTGGGCTCAGGCATCACCTGTGCAGCTGCCCAGCTTCTCCTGGAGCAGCGTGGAGTGACCCTGCTTAGCACTGCTCATTTTTCTCTAGGCTTGCAAGGTTTGGAGATTGGTTCAGATAAGCATCCTCAAGCTTGCATGCTTATCTGCACCATCTCCCAAACAGCTTTGATCTGCAGGATTTGGCTGCAGCTCTCAAAGTTATCTTGGGAAAGCTTGTTCTGGGGAGAGTCATTCTCCTGATTAACAAGAAAAAGCTTTCTTAGTGGCTTTGAGCATTTCCAGCCCTGGCTGTAACCAGGGAGTGCAGCCATGTCTGCACACAGGGAGAAGGAAAAGCCAAGTGAGCTCCTCCTTAAAACTCCACTTGGGCTCCGTTGCCATTCCAGCTAAAATCTGGGGTCTGTTATCTCATCCTGCTTCTTTTCCCCACTTTCTGTGTGTGGGGCACTTCACATCTCCCCCATCCTGTGCAGAATTCCTGGGAGGAAAGGCGGCTGGACTGACCAGGGAGGTCACTGGGTGGGCTGGGGGAACCATGCAGGACAAGGGAGAAGGATCTGTCCGGCTGAGGGCGAGTTGAAAAGGCACAATATTGAATTAAACAGCTGAAAGCAAGAGCCCCTCTCAAACCCCTAACGAAGGAAACACAAGCCACACGCAAGCACGTGTTAATGCAGTCAGATTCTCATTTTCCAGTTCACTTTCTGCTTGGCCTCAGCTTTAGGAAATATTCACTGGACTGAGAAGTATCAAATGTGCTGCTCTTGAAAAACGCCGGCGTGGATTCCCCCACACTCAGCCCACCATCACCCCCCTGAGAATCCTCCTCGTGGGAACAACCAGGGAGGAAGAGGAAGATGGTATTAAGGAACAGGAGGAACTACAGAATCAGCAATGAAGTCCATAGTGGGGAAGGTACCCTGGACATTTCCTGCCGGCCTCCAGAAAGGATAAATACGCATTAAAAACCCACTACTCAGGGAGGGGAAAGAAGTGTGAACAGCAAAAATATGTACGTATGTTTTAAATAATTTTTTTTAATTGTTGAGGCAGTAATACTTGGTTCATGGAACTGCAATATACAGAGAGGTGAAATAAATAGCTTATATATATATAATATATATAATATAGCTGGTTTTAAAATATTCCCTTATCATTGGTGTACTAGGTCATCTCGTAGTCACTTGGATGTAGTTAGCAGCATTCTCCAGAAGTGAGCAGGATGCAGGATCACGGGGCCGTGACTCCCAGTGTCGTCAGGAGGGTTACAGAGCATCGGTGCAGCTCCCGCCGGGGCCGGGCCGGCGGGCACGGAACAAACTCCTGCCAACCGGCACTTGGCGGGCAGGGTCTCAGTAACTTTGG
>VYXC01007458.1:33230-69440 GCA_013397175.1 Platysteira castanea | reverse complement strand
TTAGTAATTCTTTTTTTTTTTTTTTCCCTCTGGGGATCTGCTTGAAAAGTTGTCCTTTCCAAAAAAAAGCAAAATAAGCACCTGTGTGTCATCAACAACAAGAAGTCAATTTAAATAGAGCAGTTCATGTCAGTTTCAAGTCACAATAAATCCCGAACAGCTTTCCCCAGCATTTGCCACCTAGTCNCTACAGAATCAGCAATGAAGTCCATAGTGGGGAAGGTACCCTGGACATTTCCTGCCGGCCTCCAGAAAGGATAAATACGCATTAAAAACCCACTACTCAGGGAGGGGAAAGAAGTGTGAACAGCAAAAATATGTACGTATGTTTTAAATAATTTTTTTTAATTGTTGAGGCAGTAATACTTGGTTCATGGAACTGCAATATACAGAGAGGTGAAATAAATAGCNATTAATTTTTTTTATTTTTATTTTTTTTTAAACACAATGTACAAAAATAGAGCTTCTTCCTTATTTTTAATGTAAAAATATTCCTCTGGTGCAGTTTTTTTTTTTTTTTTCTTTTTGTGGTTTCTTATTGTGACACTGTTTTTGTCTGTTTTTAGCTGGGGTTGGTGGGTCGTATTCTCTTAGTCCTCTTGGTGACTGTTGTGTACTTGAAAGGTTTCTGTATCTCCATTTGCCCCTTTGGGTATCTCTTCATAAAATGTACATCTTGCTGGTTTTCCCGGGTCTTGGGCCCTTTCCGTGGCCTCCCTTTTTTGGTGAATCCAACATACCAGCCCGAGTATTTTGCAGACATCAGTGCTGTGTAGTTGTTTTCTAGGACTTTTTCAATGAAGACACACTCCTTACTGGTGCCATCGGGCTGAAAAAGGAGAAAAAAAAAGAAAAGAAAAGAAAAATTATCCAAATGCAAGCTCAGTGACCAAAACGCAATTTGGCATAAATAAAATCATCACATCTGGACCTCTTTTTTGGTTCAAACATTGTTAATAAGAGCCATAACAAGCATCAGCTGAAATAAAAATTATTCTTTTTTTAAAGCATGAAAGCGTGAGGTCATAATTTCTTTTTTTTAAATGCTCTTATCCAAGGGGAGAAAAATTTTTCAAAGACAACAGTTAAGTTTATCCAGTCCAGTGCCTTCAACTGCAAGCAAAGCAAGACATCCAGCTCTGCTTTTTTTCCATTAGGGAAAGAGGGTGAATTGAACTCGTGCCAGGGAAACATCATACTTAGTCAGAAAAAACCCAAACCCCAGAATCTCATATGGCCCAAACAACAGCATTTCCCCTTCTACCCCTCACTTCTGACACTTTCTGAAATCCCTTATGGGCTTGCACCCACAGCTACCCAAATCCCACTGTGATCATCACAAGCCTCAGTCCAAGCCCCCCGGGCAGTTTGAAAACCCTGCTGCAGCTCATCCATCCCCTGAGCCCCTGGCAGACGGACCCCGCCTGGTGCTCCGGGGGCAGCCAGAGCCAGAGGGTGCTGGAGCCACGGAGGTCCCCGGCCCCGCCCCAGTCCCCGGGAGCCTGGAGAGCCCTGAAGCCAGAGGTTATTTTGGAGAGCTGCTGCACACGCCAGGCTTGGCTCTGACCCCCCGCCCTGAGCGACATCCGCAGGGGAAGGGGCTTTCCCACCCGGAAGGGTTCCCAGAGGGGATGGCATCCCCTGGCACCCTGGTGCTGCCGTGGCTGGGGGAACACGTGGGACTGAGCTCTCGGCCACCCCAGCGCCGCTGACAGAGAGGGGACGGGCCCGGGCCGGGTCTCACACCTCTGCTCTCCTGGGGGAGGTGTTTGTTTGGGAGAGGGTTTCATTTCTGGTGGCACAGGGGGCACGGCCCTTCCCCTTCCACAATCCCTCCATCCCAGACTCAAAGCAGCCACCCAGGGCTCCCGGAGCTGGCTGAGAAAGCCACATCCCTGAAGTACTCTCCTCCTCGCAGAGGGGGCCAGGATTAGCACTGAGCTGGAGGTTCCTGACCACGACTGCTGCTCCCCAACCATCCCACAGCTGAATGCCCACCTCCCTGGGATTCCTTTCCCCCTAGAGCCACTGGCTTGAGATTTTGGCAAACTGGGCTCTGCTCAGCCCTGAGATCAAGACTACCACACCCAGAACTGGGCTGTGAACATGGATCTCTACATTCAGGACTCTCACACAGCACCGGAGGGAGTGACAGCATCACACAACAGCATCTTCAAGTCCTTCAGCACAGAGGAAATTCTTCTCACCCATAACCTTCTGCCAGAACACGTTTTCCCCTTTACCTGCTGAGTTACTGGTGCTGCACCTAGAGTGTCCCATGTCACGTGCACCAGCACTTTGATTTATGCATCACAAGATACTAAGGAGTAGATACAGGATAAGTAGATATGAACCATCACACAGGACTTCATTCAGTGCTCAGCAAAGCCAAAGGAAGGCCTTCCATCACAGCCCAGTTCATCTTCCCACTGAAATCAAATGAGTTTTTCAGACCTGCAGGCCTGCATATGCTACTATTAAACTCTCCCCACCCAAACTAAACACTGTCAGACCCTCTCAAAATTCATCCATCCCATCCCATCCCAGGGGGGGCAGGAAAGCCACAGCAGCATGAGCTGCTCAGCCCCAGCCCCAGCTCTGCTCAGGGGCTCCTCTGGGCACTGGGGCGAGGAGCCGAGCCCTGCCTGGTCCCCATCCCTTCCCCGAGGACAGCTCAGCTTGCCCGGCCAGGGGAGCCAGCCCTGGTGCTGCACAATCCCTGCAGAGCTTGCTGTGCTTTGTGGGACGGGCAGGGGACCAGGGAACAGGAGGGGAACAGGAGGGGAACAGGAGGGGAACAGGAGGGGAACAGGAGGGGAACCCTCGGGGCCGTGCTGCACAGGCTGCCCCGCACCCCGAGCCCCCAGTACCCATCAGAGGGGAGCCACCAGGCACGGCAGCCCAGGCTGGAGGCACACGGGCAGCACGAGGGGACGGCCAGGGTGGCTCGGCATCACCAGCCCCAGGAGCAGCCGCTCCTCCAGGACACAATGCCTGGGGCAGAGCTTCGGCTCCACCCGTGGGACAGAAGGTGAAGGTTGCCCTCAGCCAGCACTGCGCCCTCCTGCCTCGAGGCTTTCAGCACCAGGGAAGGTCTCGTTAAGAGGGCAAAGGAAATTCTGGCACCTTTTGCACCAGCTCTGCTAGCCCAGGGCCTGTGCAGGGGCTCTGCCCAGGACCAGCAGCCTCCATCCCGGAGAGGCACAAAGGTCCTCATTTTACCATCCACAACTGGAAGCTCACAAACGCTTTAATGAACAGCAGAACTGGGCAAAGCTCAGTGGTTCCAGTTCCTGGGGGTGTCACTCTCCACGTCCTGGGCTTGATCAAAGCCACATGAGTGGCAAAGGGGGAAATCAGTCAACACCACAGGGTTCCACCAGATTTCAATGGGAAGCCATAAAACCAGCTCCAGGTTTCTCAGGGCTCAGCCCACTACAAACCCTTCCCCAGTGAGTGGAGAATTTTTAAACAATACCATGGCTGAGATTCAAATCCACCCAAACCCAGGTGCCTGTGAACCGACCGGATCCATACCGCAGGGGGAGCAGGTAATTGGAAGGGTTGTTCCCCCCATGCTCGAGGAAAAGGACTGGATTTGAGCCCTGACCTTGTTGCTAGGAGAATTAAGGCTTTTTCATGCAATTTGGGAGGTTTCCGCTTGTACTGCAATGTCAGTTTTTCACGGAAAATGAAGACTGGAATGAAAAGAAAACATGTGTGTAGGAGGGGGAACTTATTCTATTAATAACAAAAAAGTATTTACTTATACCTTCAAATTTGCCGACAGAGCCTAAGACGGAGACAGGAGGTGGAGGAATAACAAGGTGCAACTTCAGGCCAACCTCAGGGCTAATTTGAAGTAAACAAGGTGCATGAGATAAAATAACTTTGTTCTGGAAGAGGAAGAGCTAAATGGTTTGATAACATGAAATTACAGCAACATTTACAAGTGCCTAGAGATAAATCAGGATAAGGTCCTCACTTCCCCAAACAGAGCATTCCTGTATGTGCTAAGACACGTCACAGACACACAAATGATTTTCTAACACTGACAAGATAATTTTACAGCTTCCCTTATAATCCCCAACAGGATAAATCATTCACACCATGAAGAGCTATAACCACAGCAATCTGTTAGGGGAAAAAATCAATTTGTAAGGGTTTTCAATAATTTTTAAGCATCAGGTGCCCAACATTTAAAATTTAACCAGTTCCCTATTTAAGCCATAGCAATCACTCCTTGGGTCTGTCAGCCACCCCCTCACTCCTCCAAAGAGATGGGGATGGGAGAGAAAAGGGAGAGAGCTTTGGCCAAGCATCACTCCCTGCTCCAGCCACGGGCTCGCCCTTCCCCAGGAACTTGTGGTACAAACAAGCCAGGGCTGCACCCTCCATCACCAACACCAGCCAGGAGCTGCTGCCAAGCCACATTTCACACCCACTGCACCAGCAGGGATGCACCACACAGAGCACTCGCCCTCCAGAACATGGGGCTTCATGTTTTCAGCAGATTCTTTACAATAAAGAAATTCTTGAAAGCGCCAGAGCTGTACAGGGGCCGCCTGGCCCAGTGTGATGCTCTGGCCACAGACAGGTCCCACACCCAGCCCCACATCCCCGTCCCCCCCAGGGCAGGAGCGAGGGCTGCACGTGCCCCACGTGTGCCCCTCTGGCTGCTCCTGCCTTGTGCCCTCCCCATCCCCCTGGCAGCAGCTCCAGCCACGCTCCCTGCTCAGAGCAGGACACAGCAGAGGCACAGCCCTGCTCCTGCAAAGGCTCCCTGCAGGCAGCACCTGGGACCAGCCACCAGCAGACTGTTGGTGTTGGCCCAGGGGCTGCTGCCTGGCCATGCAACAAGGCCGTGCCACCTCGCAGGTCAGTTCTTTGCAAAGAAATAATTCAGAGCATTTTTTTTCTCTAAATGCACCCCAACAGCTTTGGGAAGATGTGGCATCTGTTAGCCAAATTTCTGATAAATGCCTTATAAAATGCCTGATCTAAACGCCACGTTCCAGGGAAACCCCTGGGCATGGCCCAGGTCTGTGCAGAAAAGGGAAAGCACAGCCTGAGCAGCACCGAGGGGTGGGAGCAGCCCTGGTGGCCAAGGGCCACTGCCCAGTGCCAGGGCAGGGACCTGAGTGGTGCCAGAGTTTTCACAGAGCAGGGTCAGAGCAGGAGCACTCGCGCAAGGCTCCAGTCCAGGGTATCTCTGGTCAAGGGTACCCCGAGGGCCAGCTCCAGCCCGAGGGCCAGCTCCAGCCCGAGGGCAGCAGGGCCGAGGGGCCACGCCGGGCCAGGGGCTCTCGGAGCTCACCAAGAGCAGCCCCACATTGTTTGTGCAGAGCATTTGGCCAGGGGCTCTCCAGTCCTAAACCTGAAACACGCTGAACTGACACTAAAGCAGAATGAAGTGCCAAAGCATTTGCTGCTTCTACAATTACACTCCGGAGCGCTTTGGTGCTCCTGCTCTCCTTTTTATGACCCAACTTGGTCTTATTGTAGTTTGGCTTTCTCGTTTTAAGTTCTCCAAATGGAAAGGATCAAAGAGCTCTTTGTTGTCGTAGCAGGAGCGCTGCTCGGAGCGCGTCATTCCTGCCACGAACAGCTTGCAGCGCAGGGGGAATTCGCGGCCGCTCTGTGCCACCAGCCCGAGCCAAAGCCTCAGCAGGTGCAGCAGCCGCCTCCGCCTCCCCAGCAGCCTGCCACGCTCACCACCTGAGCAGCTCTGTGCGGAGAGCCAGCCCAGGCCAGGTTTTCTCATTTATGCTTCACAAACGTGGCGCAGTGGCACCGGCAAATCCAAACTTCCCTCGGCTTTTACAGCAACAATGAGCTGGCGTGAGCGGCTCGGGTAACAGCGCGGAGCGCGGAGAGAAGCCCCAGCACTGAGAAGTTTCTCTGTTTGCAAAGATCAGGCCGCAAATTAAGCTGCTGTTAGCTAAGCTTGGGTTGAAACACTTCCCCTCCTCAAGCGCTGCTGCAATTAGGAGCTGTCTGGGTGAGCGGCTGGTGATGGGCTGCAAATAACAACAAACCCCAAACGCCACCAAGCCCGTCTGTGACAACCCAGGAATGCTGGCTTGGCACGGGGCACAGCGAGCCTCGGCTCCCCAAGCGAGAGGGGGGAGAGTCTCTAATTATCACCTTTCTGCCGGCTCAGGCCCAGGCTCGAAGTCAAACCGCGGTGATCCCAGGCCTCCATACAATGGAGAGCATCTTCCTCTGCGAGGGAAGCAAGCCCCCACCTCCTAAAGAGCCTGGAGCAGGGAAGGGCACCACTCAAGCAAGAAGTTTCCAAGAGGGGCACGCACCGAGGCTTTTACAAGGAAAACTGCTGGAAATGGACCCTTCCTGCACCCACCTTTCTCTCCCCCTCCGCAGACAGACAGACAGACAGACAGACAGAGGGGGTTCCCAAGCACTGACATCCCACCGTGCTGGATCTCATGCCACCCCCAGGTGTGAGGCACACCCACCGAGCTCAGCAATCATTTCAAAGGGCTGCTGAACATTTCCCTCGGACACCGGCACTGTTAGCGTCACCCAGTGCCTGATGCAGAAGAAACCCTGCCCTGTTTCCTAACTTTCACAGCAGGGAAGGCTTGGGTTCTCAGGAGAAGCAGGGCCCAGCAGTCCCCGTGAGCTGCTCCTGAAGTGAGCCCAGCTGAGGACCAAGGGCTGCTGCCTCCAGCGCCACTGATAACCCCTGAAAGCCCCAGAGCTGTTCACCCAGGGGCGTGTGGCTCTCAGGAAGTTCCTTCTCTGCAGTTTTGCACAAGCTCAGCTCAAAGCCAGAGGGGCAATGCTCGGAGCCTCCTCCAGACTCGCTCCACACGGCTTGGAAAATCCCAAGTGGAAGGAGGCAGAACAGGAGCCGTGTTAATGTCACAGCTTTAGCACTGCCCCTTCTCCCCCTCCCTTGACACACACACCTCTCAAAGGCAGCTCAGAACACACCAGGAGGAGCCGAGCACAGCTGGGCAGGGCTCGCAGGGTGGGCAGGAGCTGCTGGGCACAGCAGTGAGCCGGAGCGCTCGGCCAGCGCCCCGCGGGCACCATCGGGACAGAGCCGCCAGCAGCAGCCTGATGCTCAGCGACATGGATTTATGACAAGGCATCCTGACCACAGAGACACCTCTTGACCCAAATGCACATTCCTGCTCCTAGAGCGGGCTGTAAATCAGGGAAGCTGCATCCATAACTGCCAAGAGTCACTCAGCCTCATGCGCGTTTCCTCCAGCTCCCTGCCCTCTGAACCTGCACAATCCTCCGAGGAAAATACTTAGAGTCATGATGGGCAGTTCAATAAAAGTGTCTGCCAGCACAGCAGAGAGGTTAATTATGTATACAGGACATCTAAGTGCATTCACGAGGCAGGGAAGTAACACAAAACCACGCGGAGGAGATGCTCCATGG
The DNA here is from genome assembly GCA_013397175.1 of Platysteira castanea. Lineage (NCBI taxonomy): Eukaryota > Metazoa > Chordata > Aves > Passeriformes > Platysteira > Platysteira castanea. The sequence goes on along the minus strand of VYXC01007458.1, from coordinate 62,021 downwards.
AGGGCACATCTCCATCCAGAGGCCCCGTTTCAAGCAGCACTGCCCACGCTGCCCCCACACGCTGGGAACACCCCGTCCCTCCCAAAAACGGGCAAAAAAGGGCACGGTCCTGCATGCATGGGTCAGGACAGCCAGGCTTGGCAGAGCCCTGTGCCTGTGTGTGCCAGACACTAGCTGCAGGAACCAAGGAAGGAAGAGAGCAGTTTAAAATTTTTCTTTCCTTCTACCCTTCATTCCAAAATTCCACTTCTCTAACTCAGTTCAGTAACCCTCACGCTGCCCTGGGGGAGCTTTCTGTCACAGGATGAACAGGAGGACACAGACGAAAGCCATCCCTGCTGAGGTCACACCAGGACAGGTCTCCTCGCCTGCCCCTCCTGCCAGTGCCACGGCTCCTGCCAGCAGCGCTGCAGGGTGGCACGGCCAGAATTAGGGCAAACCAGGCTGGCTTCAGCTGCAAAGATGCACGTTTGCTTGACAGACATTCCTAACTGCATCTCAGAGAGCTGCATGTACTTACTATTAATGAGGAGAAACAACTACTTTTTAAATGAACTTCATTAAACCGAGAGAAAATTTAGGAAACTCAAGTCAAAACTGCAGGTTTCCTGAAGCAGGAAGCTGCTGCTCTTCAGGAGATCTGAATGCCCAGGCAGGTTTCAGGTGTGATGTCTGAGCAGATCTCTGGCATCTCCTGCTGCCTGCACCCACCAGGCCCAGGAACACGTGAGCCAGGACAGGCCACACGTGTTAAGGGGTGGGAAGGTGTTTTTACCCCTCTGTACAAAGCACAACCTGCTGGTGAAGAGCTCTGTGGGGCTTTGCTGGGAGTTCTTTTCCAGCAGTCCTTTCCAGCCTCCACAGGCCAGTCCTGAACTTTGTAAAAGGCATCTGAGGGCAGCAGCATATTTCATGTAGGCTTAAATCCAATATATGATTGTAGCAATCACGTATTTAGGGTCGCTCTCCTCCCTGGGAACAAGTGACAGGATGAGAGGACAGAGACTCAGGCTTCGGGGGAGGTTCAGGCTGGACATCAGGAGGAATTTGTTAAACATGGGAATGGACTGCCCAGCGAGGTTTGGGGTCCCCACCCCTGGGGGTGTCCCAGGAAGGGCTGGAGGTGGCACTCAGGGCTCTGGGCTGGGGACAAGGTGGGGATGGAGCACAGCTGGGACTCCATGGGCTGGGAGGGCTTTTCCAGCCTCTGTATTCTGTGATACAGAAAGTTGTGCCACTACAGGAAATTTTTTTCTTAAAAAATTGTTAAAAACAACAGGTGTAGATGATGAGTGGAGCAGGGTAATGGGACTAGAGCAGTTGCTGACCTCAGAGCAAGTCCTGGGTCAGTCCCAGATTCATTCACATTAAACAAACATGCACACTGACTTTGTCAGTTATCATTTCAAACAAATGCAATCTCATCCGGCCAACATTCCAGTAGTGACACCAGTTTCCCTGGGGCAAGCTTAAACTGGGGGAAATTAGAACCAAGAAAGGTCATTGCTTGTATGCAGGATGGCATTAGTTCTCTTCATGACAAGTTCTATTACTAAGAAGACAGAAATCCATCATCAAATCAAGTGCCATCCATAAAAAGTGATCATCCAGTTTTGTTCCAGCCTGTGAGTGACCACCTTCCACCCCTATGCAGCAAATGCAAGGCTTGAGACTTGTCCTCCCTCAGGAAAACTTCGTATCTTTGGGCATCCAAAAGACAATGTAAGGGAATCTCAAGAACAATAATGTATTTAAGCAAGATCTACTTTTCTCTGACCTTAAAAACAGCTCTGTAACTGCCATATCAAATAGACCCTATTTTGCTACTTTTGGAGCACAGGTTTTATTCTCCACTGCAAAACCAGCCTGTTTTCTCACCTCCTCCCCAAAACCAAACCGCAAGCCAAGGAGAAACAGTCCTGGAAGAGCAGGAGTCCCCTGCAGTCCCTCAGCTACCCCCTTTGAGAGAGACAGGGCTGCACTGCTTTGTTCCTTCCGGCAGTTAAGTGCTTCAGTGCATTTGCTAAGGAATGCTCAGCAGAAACATCACCCTCATCTTAGAGATGCTCCAGACCAAGGAAAAAATGGTACTTAGGAGATGAGATGCTCTGAGGAGGGCAATTAAATCCCCCTTGGTAACTGTCAGCACCAGATGCATTCAGCAGCACACCCTCTCCAGCCAGACAAGGCAAGGCACGACCAGGGCTCAGGGATCCCCACCACTAATTTTAATTAACATTAAACCTTAGGGAACTGAAATATTCCAACAGGACACAGCTGCAGCCACCACGAAACACAGGGGACAGGATGTCAGCAGCTTTTATGGTGACACTTGCTTCCTGAACACTGCAAGGATTAAATTAAATTATCACACAGCTCTCAAGAAGATGGTTTTCTCCCCTGGAAGGGGAAAGACAGCTTCCAGCCAGGGGATAAGGAGAAGATTCAGAGGTTAAGCTTACAAGCTTGGTCTGGAAGTGAACCTTGACTTTGCAAAGCTCAGTCTGAGAGAGAACTGGGGCTTCCTAGGAGTAGCCAAAGCAAACATGACATTTGCTAAAGAGGAATCACAATAAATCTGTAAATGTGTTACACAGCTCTCTGATGACAGCCTGGACACACAACGCTCACATCCCCAGCAGAGCAACTGCAGGTCCTTATCATAAAAATAATAAAATGAAGAATTTTATTTTGTTTTAATAAAAGGACCATTTGCTTTATTTCAGAGCAAACACTTGAAGAATTATGGCTGTGCTGAGAAGCTCAAGATAACTGGGGATGTTCACACATGGCTGAAAGGTGACTTTCTTATATTTTGGTGCCCAAAACTGCCCCAGCACTGGAGGTGAGGCCACCCCATCCCAGAGCAGAGCGGGACAATCCCTCCCTGGCCCAGCCTGGTGCCCCCAGGACAGGGATGTGCCCCTGGCTCCAGGGCACTGCTGACTCAGATCCAACTGGCCATGGACCAGGACCCCCAGGCCCCTTCTTGCAGCTCCTCTCCAGCTTCCCAACAATGTTTGGGGTCTGGGAATGGAGGAGGGTGGTTTAGCTTCCACTTCCACTTTTAATTTCATGAGAATCTCAGCTTCTAAATTTTCAGAACAATAATTCAGATTTTTTCCACAGGTTGCAGGAGAAAAGCCTGATCAGGTGAATGCAGAAGATTCTGATGGCCCAACCAAAATAAAAGTGGTTTTGTCATCTCATTGATTTTAAGACCTTTGCAGTCCTGCAGGCCCTGATTCCAGATCTTTGGACACTTGAGACTGGTTCTGGACCAGGTCTCCCTGTCCAAAGTGTGGCAGGGTCCGGGGTTGCTCGGCTTCAGGGTCCACTGCATGTGTTTATTTAGAGGACTTAAACTAAAACAAACTCACAGGAGAGCAAAGACCAAGACCACAGTTTAAAACGAGATCTGAGCGAGATCCAGCAGAAGCCACGTCAAGTTCTGCTTTCACAGGAGATGCCAAGTTGGAATGGGTTATGGCTGAACGTGTCACATTCAGAGAGATCCACGAAACGCGTGCTATTAAACCCAACACCCTCCAATCCTGGTCGTGTTTATGTTGCAAATCCAGCACTCAGCCCCAGAAATTGTTAGGTTTTACAAGCCCTGTTCAAGCAACCCGAATACTGTGCAACTCCTGGGAAAATTCTGGGTAAGCATCAAACCCTGAGAAACTGAGGGTCCTGCCCCAAACCCGAGATGCAGTTAGGTGTGGTTTTACACACACGAGCTGAGGAGGGCAAACACCTCACCTACTGCATCAGAGCTCCAAACTGCACACCCCGAGCACCCCTGCCCTCCTCACACACCTCCTGGCACCTTGCAGCACCCCTGGCTCCCGGGGTGGCCCTGGCATGGGCGGGCACCAGGGACACTGGCACCCAAATGCCACGCAGGACTGGGGCACGTGAAGGGCACCAGGCTCACAGCTCATCCCTGAGCGTCCCTGCCCCAGCCCCTGCCCTGCAGGGAGCAACTGGTTCTCCACCAGCAGCTTTTCAAAGACAGCTCTTCAGGAAAGCTTAACCTCACTCTCAACCAACGCCAGCTGATGGAAATCTGCTCCAGGTGCAGCAGAAAGGCTTTGGAGAATCCCCTGGTGCCTCCTTGCCCTACGGAGGGTGGCTCCCACTGAAGCCCCCCAGCTCCTGTGACACAACTGCTCCTTCTCCCCTGGGGCCAGAGGAGTTTCAGGGGCCAAGAGCACCTTTCCAGGCCACGCTGGGCACCTGCAGTCTTTGATGCTGTCAGAGCTTTTTAGCCAACTTTCCTGACTGAACACACACACGCCTCAAGAAAATCCCTATTTTAAAGCTGTAATGTAAACAACCCCGAATTATTACTATCCCCTAAAGGCTACTGCTGGCAGGCATCAGTGATAGAGCTCTGCCAGAGCAGTCTGGCATCTAGCAACAATTTGTTTGTTGTCCTGCAAAAATACAGAGAGCCTTGCCATATGGTATTAGCAACTTTCTGGTAACATTAAGGAATATATTGGCTTGGAAAGCAGCTATCACAGCAGCAAAAAGGCTGCGTCTGAGAGGCAGGTCTCTGCTGCCAGTGGCACCAGCACAGTGGTGCTGGTCAGGGTTGGGGACAGGCACTGGTGGCCAGCACAGCCGTGCCACCTCCTGCCCCCTGCACCAAGGACATGCCCCTGGCACAGCCACGCTTGCACAGCTTTATTCAGGAGCTGGGCTGTGCCTGGGCACCAAAGCCCAGCACTGCTCGTTGTGAGTGCTGGGAGGGCTCCAGTGCTGCAGAGGTGGTGCCAGGGGACACGTCCCCAGGAGGAACCCAAATTGCCTGGCACTGGTCTGGAGCTCTGCCTCAGCCACCCAGCTGCCCACAGCTCCCTGCCCTTCACCAGGCAGCTCTTCCCCACTGCTCACATTCCACTCAGAGAATGGAGGAATAAAATCAAACTCACTAAAATGCCTTTACAAAAGTAATGCCCCAATACTACAGTGATTTTGAGGGTGTGTGGACACCAGACCACTGAGGATCTTTGAAGGAAGGTGGGAGTGTGAAATACCCTCCCCACGGACACCTGCTACAGCCTGAGCACCAGCACTGAGCAGACTGCCTCATCCCACGGGGGCATGCCAGGGAACCACAGGGGATTCCCTGGAGACAGTGCCAGGGCTCAGGAGCTGCTCTGCCCATGCAGCAGCCACCCATCCTGGCTGTGCCCAAAGGAGGGGCAGGCTCTGGCCATCGTGAGAAGGTTCTGGCTTCACAGAGACCCCTGACTGCAAACACTCTGCTGCCAGAGCATGGGACAGGCAGGGAGCAGCAACCTCTGCAGCATCCTGCAGTGCCAGAGAGCCTGGGTGTGCTCCAAGGACAGGCTCAGCAGCAGCAGCTGGAGCCAAGCCCAGCTAAGAGCCACCTGCCCAGCACAGGCTGCCACTCCTCGCTCTGGGAGACTTCAAAGACTCACCCTTGCCAGCCTTCAGCAAACACGAGATCTCCGCTTTACTGATGGCCTTATCTCAATGCACGAGATAAGGGGAGCTGAGGCAGAGAGAGGAACCACACAAGGGCTCCCCAGGAGAACCAGTTAGACGCTCAAGAGCTCCTCCAAAGAGACCATCAGCTCCTCTTTGCCCCTAGCACTGAATTACTGCCTACATCCAGAGTTCCTGTGTTCTAGATGGCTTTGTGCCTTGTGCCTGTCACAAGGGGACCAGTCACATCGTGCCTCTCCTTGGAAGAAGAACGGCACCTTTCAGAGTGCTCTTCCCCCCGTGTTTGTAAGAAGCCTGAGATAAATAAACAGGATTAATAATTTAAAAAAAAAGACAAAAAAATTTCTCAGAAAAGCAGCTGGCATTCTTGTTCTGAATTTTTGTATTTTAATCTCTCTCCTTGTAGTATGATTCCACCATAAAGCCTGGAGAGGAGGGGGCTCTAGGAAGAACTTACTGCAGCCTTTCCTTACTTAAAAGAGGTTAAAGAAAGATGGGGACGAACCTTTTAGCAGGACCTGTTGCAATAGGACCAGAGTAATGGCCTTAACTAAAAGTAGGTAAATTTATACCAGATATAAGGAGGAAATTGTTTACTTTGAGGGCCCTGGCACAGGGTGCCCAGAGAAGCCGTGGCTGCCCCTGGGGCTTGGAGCAGCCTGGGACAGTGGAAGGTGTCCCTGCCATGGCAGGGGTGGGATGAGCTTTGAGGTCCCTCCCAACCCAAACCATTCTGTGATTTTACAATAAAGTTCAGTGGTCCATAGAAAACTTCAGGAAGACTGGAAAACTCAGTTTTTATGTAGCACCTACAATTTTTATGTAGCACCAAAAACCCATAGGCAAAGAAACATATGGGCAGAAGCAAAAAGAAATAAAATTATATGTTTCTTGGGCCTTCTTCAACACAACACCAAGAATCCACAAAAAACACACTCCAGTCTGTGTTCCCCAGGTGCTGCTCACCTTTGACAGAGAAGTCACTGCTGTACAACACCTCCCCTGTCTCCAGTTCTCCAAAGCAGCACACAGAGTGCCAGTGACCCCAGCAGCTGCTGTTACACAGCCAGGAGCCTGCCCAAAACAGCTCCGAGCCCTTTGGTCACTGCTGGCTGTCACCACACACACACAACACCTGAGAGAGGCAGAACCCCCGAGGTTTGGGGCTCCTGAGCAGGCTCCATCTCAGGGCTCTGCTGGGAAACTCTGGTGAGGGTGCAATTATCAGAGATAAATATAAACACACAAAGGCTGCTCCTCTCGCCCCCGGGGGGTTAATCTGCTTCCCTGCAACACAGCCAGCTCCAGGGCGGGGGAAAGCCCTGTCCATCCCTGGAGCTCGTGTTCAGCCCCAGTTCCGGCTGAGAACAACAACAACCTGCTCCTGACCGTGGCACTCTCTGTAGGTGATTACGGGACACAAAAGGGACCAAACTCAAAGCAGGTTTTCAGCTGGGGGGATCCAAAACTGCTGAGTGGGGAGGAGAACAAAGCCAGATGGCATGTGCTGGTCTTGCTGGGGATTATGTGGTGTCAGGCAATAGGAAACGAGCAGGGAAAGAGGCCCGGGCTGGTCCCATGGCTCCTCTCCTGCCAAAGGAACATAGCAGGACAACCATGGAACAATCACTTCGCGGGCTTCATTCCCCTCCACCCCCAGACTGAACTTAAATATTTGTATAAGCCCAGGCGTAACTTTTATCTCATGTTTTCCTTGGGGTTTACTAGCTGTTTAGAGCATTCAGGCTAAAAAGCATTCCCTCAAACTCTTGCCACAAAGAGAGCTGAAACTATGACACTAATTAAAACCACACTCTTTGGTATCAAGAAGACATGCTATTGTTTTCTTCTTTCGCTCATGAGAAGCTGTTAACATGGGCAACACGTCTGGAACACTTTCCTTCCCAAGGCCACGTTCCCTCCGGCCCAGGTCGGCTGCTCTGGGAGCCTGTCACAGGCTGGGGTGGGAAGGCAGCAGCACTTACAAGAACAGACCCATTTATTCTTTGTAACAAGCACATCAGGGGAAAAAGAAAAACGTTCAGCTGCCTGAAAGGTGACTAAAGCTAAAGCACTGTCCTGCCCCAGTGCCCAGTGGGCCAAATCAAGGGATGAGACATAATTACATACAAATATACTGCATGTTTGGAAAAACAGATGCTGACTTTGCCAGGGTGCTCCTGGACACTCAGTGCTGAACAGGAGAGGCTGTGGGCTGCCCTGTGCCACTGCTGACCCACCTGGGCAAGGTCTGCTGAAGAAAAAAGGTAAGATTTTGTGCTCATTTATCCCATCTGAGTGCCTCTCAGGTCTCCACAACTGGTATCAGCACCTCATAAACATTAACAGAATTATCCTGGTAACATTTCAGGAGGAAATGCTATGATTACCTTTAAAGGATGGAAAATTAAGCCACAAAAAAATCAAAGGCAGGTTTGTGTCCAATGCAACCTTCAAAAGCATCCAACATGGTCTAAATCCAGTTAAAACTATTAATTTCCCTGTCCAAGACCAAACAGTGGGGTCTCACACAGGGTGGTGACACAAGTGCAGGAAGCAGAGTTGGCTGCTTTGCTCCAGCCCTCCCAGAGCACCGATTCCCATTTCCCACTGATCTTAAGCAGTGCCCTGGGCAGCTCCAAAGCAGGTCAGGCACAGGGCCCTGGCTGGCAGCAAACAACCTGGGCTCAGCCTCCACAGAGCATCTGCTCCCCCAGGAAACCCAGGTGGGATGAGGGAAGGATCCTCCAGGGAAGGCAGTGTCCCACAGGTGTCACTCCTGGGACCACAACAGTAAATAATTTTTCATCAGAGCCGTTTGGTTTCTGGTTTCTGTTTGGGAGCACGGCTTTCACTGCCTTGACTCAAAACAAAACTCAACTTCCCTTTCTCACAGCCACAAGGATGCTAGATTTGAATTCCTGGTGGTGCAAAGTGAGTGCAGCAGAGGTTTGAAGGCTGGAATATTTTATTTGACATCCATTTTTTGGTGGCACTTCAGCTTTGCACAAGCCTCTGCCTGGTTGGCAAGCCCCCAGCTTTGCCAACAATACAGAAGGACTGTGTGAATTACAAAAACAAGTTAATACGTAAAAAATACTACTTCAGCCCAGAAGTTAAGCTGGAGGGGTGAACATGCTGTAATTTGTTACATGCTTCCATTGGGGGGCATCCACAGTAACACATTCCTGTAAGGCTGGGAGCAGGAGGCCCAGCCCCAGGAGGACGTTCAGATTCCAGCCCTGGCTGTGCCACGCCATTCCCTGGCTCTGCCACGCCATTCCCTGGCTCCTGGCTGTGAGGAAGGAGCCTTCTCTGCCCAGCACGAACCACCAGCACAGTGCTCTGCTCGCCCTTCTTTTCTGAATCTCTCCCAAAAGGCATTCTGGGGGAAATTCCAATTTGCATGTCCTGCCAGAGGGGTCAGGTGAGGAGGGCGGTGTGGAGGTGGCCGTGGCACTGGGATGCTGAGGTGGCATCTCACGTGAGGCACGACCCCGTCCACACCTGCAGCACCACTGCAGAGCCCCGTGAGGCTGCAGGGCTCCTTTTACACCTGGGGAGGCTCGGGAGAACGCTCAGGAGAGCACCTGGGAGAGCAAGAGCTGCCCTGCAAAGCCCACAGCCCCCGTCCTGCTTCTCATTTGAGGCTGACAGGTGAAGCTCAAACACATCATTACAGCCCTGAGGAGGCTGCGAAAGGTAACACTCAGGTTACAAATGAATTAATAGGAAACACTTACCTTCCCCACTAGCTTGCCTTTCCTGTTCATGCAAAGGTAGAAATCTGTCTCCTTCCCTTTGATCCGGACTTGACTGCCAAAAGTGTCTGTTTCCACTAGAAGCTGGGCTTGGAAAGGAAGAAGAAAAGAAGGCATTTACCAGTGTGGTCCCGTGAGGTCACAGGGTGCAGAGCTCCCCAGGGCCCTGTCCCACCGCCCGGCTGGACCACACCACGCCGGGGTGCTCTGCACGGGGACAGCCCCAGGGACACTCAGCGGCCGAGCTCCTGGCTTGGTGCAGGGCTGACACCTCTCCACTCACTGCCACACAGATTTAGAGCTGGTTTAGCACAGAATAACCAGCACACGTGTGGGCTCCGTCCGTCCACACCAAGCCCAGCACCTCATCAGCAACATGAGCTCAATGCTAACAGAACCAGAGAACTGCTTATGGTGGAAAAAACCTCTGAGATCAGCAAGTCCAGCTGTTCCCCCAGCACTGTTGTAGCCACCGCCACACCCTGTCCCCAGGTGTCACATCCACATGGCTTTTAAACTCCTCCAGGGATGGTGATGCCACCACCGCCCAGGGCAGCCTGTTCCAGTGACAACGCTCTCCTTCACGCTGCAGGAGGGTTCTTGGAGGGTGAGAACATGGACTTTATTGTCATGAAGATGAAATATCAGCATGATGAGAAAGAAAATCCTTTCCCCACAGCCAGCAGCCCTCAAACACTGCACAGAAGCGGTCCAGCCACACACTCCAGTGCAAAACATCACAGTGATCTCCTGAAGGTCACCACAACATCTAGCAGGGAGAAATTTGCTTGTTCTGCCTGGTGCACACCCACGCTGCAGATGTTCTCCATGCCTGGCTGTGCTTCCAGGAGGTCACAAATTGCTTTCTGGCAGTCCAGGTCCAGGTCTCCAGCTCTAGCTGGGAGAAACGTGGCCAATCTCAGTGTGTCACAGATTACTGATGCCAGAGGTGGTTTGCAGCACCACCAGGAGCCAGGGCAGATGACAGATTTCTGCTGCACCTCCACAAGCCCCCTGCTCTGACACAGCTGTACCTGCAGAAGGGGCCAGGCTGCACCCAGACGAGCAGCGTGCCATCATCATCATCATCACCTCCAAAATGCAGACTGATCCAAATGCAGCCTTTTATTCCATCTCTAATCTAAACAAAAATTCCAGTCATGCTCAAGATTCGGATTCCAGGAATTTCCCCAGAGAGGCAGGAACAGGCAGACTGGACATTTTGGTTCAGATCCATCTCCGACATGGAGGGGGAGAGAGGAGACATGGTTGAAACACAATGCAAGAATGTGTGAGTGTCAGCAAGTGCAGCTCCACGCTCCTGCTCTGGAAACACTCACGCCTGTAAGTTCTGAGCCTCACCGTAGAAATACAGCTTTTGCCAAACTCTGCAGAATGTTTGATCTGTGCTGCAAAAAGTCACATTCTTTTTGGCATTCATATTTCAAACTTTAAAGCTCTCTAAGAGCAAATATGTTCATTGTAAGGATTTACCATGGGGATAGAAATAGGAGTTTGTTTCATTTAAACACATTAATATTTTTCCCACTTGTAAAGTCAGCTTTTGGCTTCTGCAGCAGTGCAAATATCACAAACCTTTAACTCACAAGGGCCCTAAACAGTTTTCCCCTCACAGCTCAGTCACATCTGTAAGTTCAGGGGTTTCCAGTTACTAGCTGCTTACATTTGTTTAGATATATTTGTTAAACCTTTTATCACAGGGGATATTTAAATTATAACTTCTTTCTGACAGCAAGCGGGATGATGTCTGTATTACAGCAGGATATTACTTGCAATCATGCACAGGTATGGATATTTATGGAAGTTTTCAGGAACACGCCATGGGTTTGGGTATCTGTGATGGACAGCAGCCTGCAAGCAGCAACTGGGTGCTGCCCACTCTGTCCCCTCACCTGCCAAGGCAGCATCAAACCTGTGACCCCTTCTGTGAGGAAGGGCCAGGAGCCAGAAATAACCCGTCAGAGTAAGGACATGAAGGTGAGCCAGCCAGGAGGGCTGGTGGCACAGGGCCAGGGCCAGGGCCAGCCCCTGGAGGGCAGGCCGAGCAGCACGGCTGGGACTCGGGGAGTGCCCACTGCTCCAGGGAGGCTGCTCAGGTGCAGCGCAGCTCTAACAGGCGAGGGAACAGCCAAGGTGGGACTGTCTGCCTGTAAAGAGGTGACTATGGAAGGGCTTCTCCTCACACGAGCAGAGGATGGGGGTCAGCCTCAGGGAGGGAGACCAGCAGCCAGCACACGAGCGCAGGTCATGGAGCCAGCAAAGCCTGGTCCAGGAGCCACGGCCAACACCCAGAGCACCAAGGAGCTGCCCACAGATCTGCAGTGGCCAAACCACCCAGGCACGAAAGCTGGCGCAGGGCCACCCAGCTCAGGGTCAGGCAAGGGCTCCACACAGGCGAGGGAGGACAGGACAGCACAGCTCCCTCTGAGCTGCAAGGCATTCCCTGCCCACTCCAGCCTGAGAGTGAACTCTGAGCATCAGACACAGGCTCTGGCCAGCAGAGTAGGAGCTAACCCCGACAAACCCTCCAGCACGAGAGCCGTGGTCCCGCTGCACAGGCAGCAGCTCACACCCCTCTGACGCAGCCCCCGCTCAGATGGACAAACACGGGGCACACTGGCTCGTGTTCCCCACCCCCTCGCTCTGCAGCCAGTATGAGTAATATCCAAGCTGATTTTAATTTGAAAAATATCACCTTAAAAAGATGCCGGTTCCCTGCTGTGAAAATTAAAACCATCTGGATGGAGTGATTTCAAATAATTAATCTAGGACTCCTTTGGCACCGCTACTAATTAAAATATGATACCTTCCTCCCCCTTTTTAAATAAAAAATTTAAATAAAGTTTAAAGATCTAATAAAATAATGTCATAATTTAGAACTAAATGGAAGTCACCTTTCCTGCGGGCTGCAAAGGTTACGGCGGCGCTGAGATCCCTCCCAGGCGAGTGCCACGGCACAGCCCCAGCAGCAGAGGATAAGCAGGCAGCAGTGAGCCCTGCACGCTGGCAAACACAGCAGCCTCCACCCTAGAGCCCCGAGGGACAGCCCAAACCCCCAGGGACCATCCTGCACCCAGTGCCCAGGAGTGGGGGCAGAGGGAAGGGGGTGCAGCAGAGGGAGTCTGATCCCTGCTGCGACCTGAGCTGCCCCAGGACAGGCCAAGGCCTTGCAGAGGTTCCCACTTCTGGAAAATCTGAGTCTTAAGGCGCTGGAAATTTCTTATTTCTAGGGATCCCTGACCCCCTTTTCTACAAGAGAGATCGGTGTGGCTTTAGGGTGGGTTATCACCCAGTTGGCTTCCAGCTGCAGCACCCCTGACAGCTGAGGCTTCCTTGTGCGACAGGCAACTCCCTAAACTCTCTCAGGAGCAGGGACAGGCACCTTAAACAACACATCTAAAATCCTCTGGGATGAATCCCAGCCCTGAAGGTTGCAACAAGAGTTCCCGGGGGGTGGAGGCTGACCCAGCACGAGGGGCTGCTCGTGTCTCCCACCCCACTCACACACAGCAGGGGAAAAGCTCAGCCACCACCACCACATTCTACATTAATTCAAACTGGACTCGGAATGCTGCCCTGTCCTGTGATAAATATGCCACGGCACAATGGAAGTGCCAGGGAAAATCCAAGAGAATGTCTCAGGTAAAATGAGGGCCACCACGCCGGAGCAGCATCCCCACAGCGCTCTGCTGCTCAGCACACCTGACTTCCAGCTCCATCTGTCCCTGCATGCACCACACTGAGATTACAGGCTTTGTTTTCAAAGGCCCTGTACTCCAATCTTCAGATCAGGTGTTATTGTTGAAATTCTTTGACAGCTAGATATTCTGATATATTTTCCAGGGGAATAAAAAAAAGAGCGAAAGAGAAAAGATGTCTTTAGAGGGTGAGATCTCCTGCTACATGTTTTGCCTTATTGGCCCATTTAACCTAAACCTTCCTGAAAACTCCCACTGGAAGAGACTGGAATTCCTCACAAGTTGAGGTGAAAAGGATTACATATATATATGTTGAAAAGCTATCTACCAGCTAAGAAAACATGAAGTCAGGGAGATATGTGAAGGTGGCAGAAAATATGCCAAATTATCTTTCAGATATTTCCTGGGAGTGGGAGGACACGAGCCAGAAAAGCACAGGGAAAGAGAGGAGAGAGAGGGCACCTGAGAAGTGTAAGGTTTACAAATACCAATCACAAAATCCTCAGCTCCAGATAGAGATAAAGGGGAATACACAAGAAGGGTGCAGAAGGAGTGGATACTTTAGGTCTATCCACGGGTTTGGGGTTTTTTTGCAGGTGAAACCCCTGCAAAAGGAGCCACAGGGAGAAGGAACACAGCTGCTTACACTGTCCATAGGCACCTTGCAGCCGGCCAGCTCCATCGGATTTCCTGGGGAAAAGGACCTCAGAGGGGACCAAGATGTTGTTGCTTTTGCTGCACTTCTTTTCCTGAACCAGCCAGGGAAACCATTCTCAGGCTGGAAACCATTTCCAGGGCATGAAGAGGATGCACTGGCACGCCGAGGCTGCGAGCACAGCACCTGGGACAGAGAGCAGCTCTCCCAGTTTGTTACCCAGGAGCTGTGAACCGGGACGTTCCCACTGCTCACAGGGCACATATCCCATCTGATGGGAGAGTAAAATCCACTCTCTGCTAAGCCTGAACCCTCTCCTGAGGCTCCCCGCATGGGCAACGGTGCTTAAAATAGTTGAAACCTGTTCAAACACTGCCTACCCCTACCAAAACCACGTGGATCCCTTCCACGACCACAACACAGGAGAGAATGACCCTGTCTCCGCAGTCGTGATGTAATGATGAGGGAATAACACCAAAATTAGGTAAAGTCTGGAGGGTTTAATGAGGCCTGCAGGCTGTGAGGGAATCTAGGCTGCATCCCTAACTCTTGTCTGCACACTTGCATAGTCCTGCAAACTGTGTGGTATTTCATAGTTACAATCCACAGAACCCAACTCCCTCCTCAAATATTCAGGTGCAAATTAGGAGTAACCACCCCAATCAATGAGGCTGGTGCTCGGGAGGGCAGAGCTCTGACCCACATACCACTGCACTGAGCTCATCCTGTCTGTCCTGAGCACAGCATACACATGTCAGATTATTGAAAGGGATATTCGGGGTAGGAGCAGCTCCAAGGACCAGGCTCCAGATAAGTTCTGTTTTAAGCCACTGCTTTGCACGAGCCAGGGAAGTGCTTGGTGTCAGCGCAGGGGCTGCCAAGGGAGCAGCTCCCAGGGCTGACCCGGGTGTTTAAAGATGCTGTTACTCTAAACGAGGATTTCTTTTAAATGCTGTACCTTTCACTCGGTCAGCACCCTAGCTGCTGCACCTGGTGACAAAGACTTTTTGGGGTGTGTAAGCCCCTCAGAGCACCAACACACACAGCGAGTGCCAAGTCCCCGGGCACGTTTTCCTGCCCCATCACGGGGTGGGAAGCGAAGCAGGACCCAGGGCTCTGCACGAACAAAGGACGGGCTGCAGAGACAACCTGCCACCCGCAGAACAGCCTCGGTAGCTCTCAGGAACCAGACAGGTTAAATATTTGCATGGGAGACATCAGAAGAAAATCTATAATGCAGCAAAGACCTCAAAGGCACTTACACTACAGCAACCTGATCCTGTAAATAGTTCCACACAAAGGACTTCACACACATCGGAAGTCCCTCGAGTGCTGATAAAGATCCCTACACGGCCTGCAGGGTGGGAGCACAGCCTCGGACACGGCTGTGGGGACAGCTGCCCCACGAGCTGCTCGCTGCCCACCGCCCCCAGGGGCCCTGGGGTGGGCAAAGGTGCAGGATCCCAGCACAGAGCCCACGTTCCCCTTCCTGGCACATCACAGCTCCACCTCTGCAGCAGCTGAGAGGAGCTTCAGGCTCCGGGCAATGCCTTTGGGCGCTCCCACTCACCAACCACCACCTCACACCAGGGAGGCTCCTGTCCCTCAGCCAGCACACTGAGCTGTCCCTTGGCACTCCCTGGGCTTGTCCACAGCACACAGGGCCAAGACATGCAGAAATCTCCGTGCTGGTGCCAAGCACAGCAGCCCGAGTGCCCAGCCCAGGCCAGCTGTGCAGGCAGGACACGCTGTGCTGCAGTTAACCCCACAGGGCACAGCCCGGGATGGTCAGGCCACAGAGCACTCCTTGAACATTATTTAATATCACTCTCCACTATCTAAGCCTGACACACCGTTCATAGAAGCATGAAATCACAGAATGGTCGGGTTGGAAGAGATTTTCAAGCTCAGCCAGCCCCAGCCCCCTGGGCAGGGACACCTTCCACTAGACCAGGTTGCTCTAAGCCCTGTCCAACCTGGCCTGGACCATTACAGAGCTTCCCACAGAGCTCTGTAGGAATGCCCACACAAAAAGTTTCCCTACCAGTTCAGCAGTGGCTAACAAAACATGCCCAGGGGATGATGCTGAGCTGCTGGTGTTCCCCAAGCACCTCAGGGACCATCTCGGGCAGATTCTGCCTCCCCACCCCGTAAAGATGTGCTGTTTATGCCAGAATGGCACTATCAAGGCAAAAGGAAGGTTCTAAAACACACAAGTCCTCTTCCCCAAACTTCGTACAGGAGCCCAGGCTCCTATAGGATGACAAAGGTTCCAACATAGTCCCTACAACCTCACTCTATTCACCACATCTTGGGAGAAGCTTAAATGAAAATGTGCTAATTTGAGGTCTTTTATTAGCCCACTTATATGAAAATTGTTTGACAGTTTAGCAGATGTAGGACCAGAATCAGACCAGAAAAAATACCAAGGTAGGTCTAAGAGATTTTTGTCCAGCTTGAATGAAACTTTAGTGAATCTCTGAATCTGTAACTCCGTGAAAAACAAACCAACCAACCAAACACACACACAAAGAAAAACCATCTGAGCTGTAAGTACCACATTACTCGCCCTAGCCTGCACTACCCAGAGGTTGGTCATCATTTACCCATGTGAAAAATGAATGTAAAATACTGTCATTCTAGCATGGAGCTGTTTGCACCCTTTTGTACATCTAAGAAAACAGGATTAAGCAGTGGGAAAT
This sequence comes from Platysteira castanea, assembly GCA_013397175.1. Lineage (NCBI taxonomy): Eukaryota > Metazoa > Chordata > Aves > Passeriformes > Platysteira > Platysteira castanea. The sequence continues at coordinate 45,703 of VYXC01007458.1, read as the reverse complement.
CAGACTTGACCTCTTGCAGATGTTTTATACATAATTCACCATAAGAGACACTAAAAATATTTTGGCAGTTGCTCCAGTGATGGTGAATAAGCTTATCTAGACAAGATTCAGTAAAAGGGGAGGCGGGTAGGTTGTGTGCTGTAAAAACGCCTGGGCGGGGACAGCTGTGAACAAATTCTGCCCTGAACTTCGCCACCTGCAAACTTGCCATGACTCAGAAATAAGCCTGGAAAGAGAAACGTTCAGAATGTTAGCACAGAAATTCCTCTATCTCACCAGGGTGTCTTGCTGCCTCCAAACACAGCTCAAGTGGACAGTATTTCTACAGAGGCAGGAAAACTGCTTGACAAGCTGCCAGGCTCTGAGTCTGGAATTACTGGAGGATGAGCCTCAAAAAAGTTCAGAAGATCTGTTATGCTTGAAAAAGCACCTAAAATGAAAAATAAAGGGCCAAACCCTGATGTCTTTGATCACTCTCATTTGAATAAACTCCTACTGACACAGTCAAGCCCAACAGACAACGACCTCAGAGCCTGGCCCTGAGCTCCTCGCTGAAACGCATCCAGAGCGCCGGAGTCTCTCGGGTCTGGAGAGAGTGTGAACCCTTCCCGTCCCTGCAGAGGGTTAGAATTACTGCAAGAGCAAACCCTGATGAAGTTATTTTGACTCTCTTGTTCCCAGTCTCAGCTGGACCCAATAAAAACACTGATGTACACAAAAATAACACCAAGGAGAGAAGGACGAGCCCGGGAAGCCCGCGTGCTCTCTTGTCTCTGCAGAGCTGCTCCGTGTGTGCCCAGGAGCACGTGGGCCCTGCAGCACTGCTCACCCTCCTCGGGCAAGCTGCTGGCCAGCTGCTCATGCCTCGGGATGGAGTGGGTGTGATGTTGGCACCACCATCTCCCCTTAGCAAGGCGCCCCAAACACATCGATCTCTCCCACGTACCAACCCCGAGACGGTTCCACGCACTCAAGGCAGCCCGGCCAGGCTCCACTGCTGTGCTTGTGAGTGCTCCAAAACGGGGCTCGTCGGGAGAAATGCCTGAAGCATCTGCAGGATTGGCTGAACTAAGATTATCAGATGTGCTGATACACAAACCAAGCAGGGTTCTTATTCTGCACCAGTAAAAGCTGAAATTAGGATAAATAATTTCATGGATCAGAACATAAGTGTGTTTATGCATTTTCTCAAAGGGACTCACTGCAACCTTCCCTTCTTCCAGCAAGTGAAAAATATGATGAAAATAAAGTTGCGGGATGCTGTGGTGTTTTCAGTGGGATTCTTGTGGCTCTGGAACCCAGAGAAGCAGAGACAGCAGCACAACCGACCAGAAGAAAATGTTCTGGCACATGGGGAAAATTCCTCTCTGTTTTAAGATTTTAAGCAGGATTTGCTCTTAGAAATGGTCACAAACACAATTTCAAAGATACCTGACTTCTTAATGCTTGTGCTGCTGAAGCTCCCTTTGCCCAATAAAAGACAACTTATTATTAAATGGAGTACAGAAAATCATCACTCTTGGGTAAGAGGGTATGAGAGAGTGTGACTATTTTGGGGTAAGGGTTAGAAGAGGTGGGCAAAAACTGATCTTCTACAGCACCTGGGGACACACACCTGGAACCAGCTGCACCCTGGAGAGTGCCTCAGGGGGAGGACCTTGGAGGAAAGTCCTCTGCACCTGCCCCTTTGGAGAGGTTTCTCCCTACAGACGTAGCACAGTTCTTGCAACTATTCTCAGGGCAGGAGCAACTGAAATAATGCAGCAACCAACAAAAATCAGGTATCACATTAACCCTCCCTTTAGCACCTTTGGTTTCACGTATTTATTTTTGGAAACATTTATCACGGGACTTCTCTTAAACTGTTACCCCTAGTCCTCAGCATATGTAAGACTATATACTTCCCTTTTACTGCATTTTAATTGCATGAGAAGTTTTAAAAGTCTTTTTTTTTTTTTTTTCCTGGAGTCATTTGGGACAAAAGGCATCTGGCACTGGGTATTTAAATAAGACCTGTCAGAACTGTAAAATTAGTTTTATGTTTTAATAAAGGTACTTTAAAAATCTCAAATATAATTCTGCATTCAAACCATAAGTGTTTGGATTAAGAAAAGCAGAACCAGTGTTAAATCTTAATATAAAAAGTAAATCAAGTACAGAACTAAGCCAGTTCTCATCTGTGGCATTATAAAAAAGAGCAGCAAAGAAAAGAGGTAATATCTCCAATAGCTTTTCAGGGGGGCATTCTGAGTTTAAAGAAGCAGCATTGACATCATTAAATCTGTATTTTATTATATTATTTGCTATTTATCTCAGTTTATCTGGAGACCCAGGCCACCTTTAAAGCTCAGACTCAGCCCCATGTTTCCATCCAAAATTCTCTCCACTCTTTCTGTCCTCGCTGTGCTGGAGCATCCTGCCCTCCTCTCCCCACCCTGCAGGAGCAGCCCCAAGGACCTGCATGGGAAAAGATCCTCTGAGGTGGAAGGTGCCATCTGGCAGGGGACATCTCTGCTGTGCAGCCCCAGCCCATCCAAACTCGGCCCGGCAGAGCTCACTCAGCTTGGAGGACTCCACTCAGCTCTGCCATCAGCACACACCTCACTCAGATCTGCACACACACGGACAGAGGACAAACCCAAAGCACAAACCCTCCCCCCAGCACTCGCTACCCCATGCCAGCGAGCACATCTCTCCTCCCCGCCAGGACCTTCTGGCTCTGCTCCTCTCATCTCCCTGCACAGCCTTGGGAGCGCACAGGGCATTGCCCACCCCTGCTCCCGCACACACCTGCAACGCTGGCAGCAGCCCTGCTGGCCACATCTGCGTGCCAAGCCCGAGGACCGGGCTGCCCCCCTCTTTGGCACAGGAAGACGAAGCCACCTCTGAACCCTGCCAAGGTGACCAAATCACCCCACGTTTGCTGCCACCACCTGAGCTCAGCCACCGCTGCTGGGACGCTCGTGGCCAGCACCACCGACACAGAGGGACCCACGGACACCCCACAGCCGTGGGACAAGAGACAGCCCTTGGCCAACAGCACCTTCTCCAGGGGCTTTATAGCCCGGCGCAAAGCAGCCTGACCTACGCCAAAAGGGAGCCACTTCTCCATCCGGAACCCCAGAGGAGCAAAGGAACCAGCTCACACGGACTGAGGAGCTTCAGGGCAAGCTCCTGGTGGGGAACTACCTGGCCTTTACAGCCCCTTCCAAACCGAGCCGTTCTGTGATGCCGTGGCTTTCCAGGTGCCAGCAGGCCTGGCCCTCCTCCGAGGTCACAGTGTGGATGTCGGGAGCGGGCAGGGGAGCGCCACGGGTGCAGACAGGTTCGGGCAGCCCCCACGCCACAGCCCCCGCCGTGCTGCCACCTCCCTGCCCCAGCTGCCCAGGCTGGCACTTCCCCACAGGTCACCTCCGGCGTGAGGAGCTAACGCGCATCCCCCAGCAGGCGCGATGAAAAGGAGACACAAAAGCAGATGCTGGTGAATGACAGCAGTGGGTGGCCCAGGCCGGCACACAACAGGCACAGCCAAGTGTGTCTGGCACCAGACAATGGTGGGCTGGAGGTGTGCGGGGCGGCCGCGCCAGCGCCGCTCTCAGGGCGGGGCATCGGCCCTGTCTCCTCACGCTGAGGCACCGGCCCTGCCTCTCTCACGGAGGGGGCACCGGCCCTGCCTCTCTCACGGAGGGGGCACCGGCCCTGCCGCCCTCACGGCTCCGCTCCCGCGCCTCGCTCCCAGCTCTGCCCCGGGCCGCGTTTGTTTTCCTCTGTGTCGTCCTGCCTGTTGGGACATTTGCAGCTCGGCAGAGAAAGCAGGTCACGCACCCTCAGATGGTGTATGTAGTGCTTCCCCGTGGGCTCCCGGGGCTCCCCGGCCATTTCCCTGCTGCCCTGGGCAGCGGCCTGACCCCCGGGCCGCGCCGGGCACAGTGCCTGACGTCAAGTGCTGCTAATGCGCTTTGCGTTTGTGCTCGGGGGCAGGAAATCTCAACTTCCAGTGCCAAGGGGTTAATTATAATTTATATAGCAAGATCTCAGGCTGCGGGAATTTTTTTCTCCAGCTAATTAAGAGGTGCAATTACCTTTGAGAATCAAAGGGATATTCTGGTACCCGGCTCTGAGAAGCAGATTACAGGCACTTAAAACACAAGGGCATCTTTGCTTTTCTACATGTTCTTAGTTTTTGATGTTGATCACCAGCGAGAAATGATCATATTTCTGTTCCATCATCACAATGTCCTGCTGGCCACCCTGTGGAAGCCACCGACACAGGGTGACACAGAGCACTGCTGCTTTCCCTGTGATTGCCTGTCCTTCCAGCAACACGCCCAGCTGATCCATCACCTGCTGCTCAGGGCCCTGGCAAAACTTTCTGCTTATTAATTAATAAAGCTTCATGATGACCTTGAGGTGGGCAGTACCTACACAGCCCAGCAGCTCAGGACTACTTACTCGCAAAGCAAGCAGTGCGTTGATGAATGTTGTAATAATTTAATAATAATGATTGCATTGATTGGGAAATATTATTGTAAGTAAAAATTATAAATTGATACAATAATTACAATAATTTTTGTATTAATTTAGTAATAAATATTACTAAATTGTCCCATGGCAGCCGCTCTGCATTGCCCTGTCCTACCCAGTGGCCCAGTGCAAGCAGCAGGACACCACTTGCCACGCAAGCCTTGGGGACTGTGGCTGAGGGACACTTAGCAGCAGCAGCACCCAGGACAGACAGTGAGTGCCCAGCGTGGCCGGACAGGCCGGTGGCAGCACCCATGGAACCCCTCCAGCAGCTCCAGCTGTGGGCAGCTGCAGGGCCAGCACTGCTGGGCAGCCTCACACCCTGCCTGGGGCCAGGGCACCCTGACAGCAAATCCATCCCCTCCCAGAGCTCTGCCCATCAGCTTCTCGCCTTCGTGTTTGTGCAGAGGCTTAACAGCTCCAGCTCTCTCTTCTCACCACTTCTGGTGGTGATTGCTGAGCCATTTGCAAAGGGTTAGTGTAATTGAATATTCGGATGTGAGGAGAGGAGGGTTTGGGCTAAAGGCAGCAATGAAAGGTTCTGGGGAGCCTTCAAAGTCCTTCTCTGGGGACTCAGCAGAGTCACACATGCAACAGGGCTGCAGCCTCAGCTTGGCTTGGCACAGCCTGCACAAAGAGATCCTCACCAGTCACTGTTTTTTAGGGACGCACTGGGCTATCACTCTCTGACACGGAACACTGAAGTTAGAAACTGACGCCATGCAGTTGTCAGCAGCCCACACATGTTGCAGGGCTCACACACCCACAGCAGCAGCCTCCACCCTGGCCCAGAACACAGCCAGAAGGGAGGTGAGGATGGCAGGAAGACCAACCCTTCCTCTAAAGGGGGATTCCAAGAGGAACCTCTGTCCATGCGGGTTAGAAATGAAGCTCACGCTGGCAAAGCCAGCAGGGGAGCTCAGCAGCTGGTACCCACCATCAGCAGCTCTCTACATGACTTGATCACGCTGTGGCAGCTTTATCAGGCTGCCCTCTGATGTGCTGACAGCAGCAAACTGCCCGTGTTGAACTTGTGGCCAAGCAGGCAGAAGCACACAACCCGAACCCACACCACGTGAAGCATTTTGTTAAGTGAGGAGATAGCACAGCTGACACCTCGGCATGGAGGGATACCTACTGGCACTGCTCATCTCACAGGAGCTCCAAGAAGCTCCTTTAGACCTGACAATCAGCTTATCCCACAGGCACTGCCGTCCCTGGGAGCCATCCTTTGATCGGTGGCTGCCAGAGAAAGGGCACATCAGTTGTCATGAGCCATTCTACAGGAACATCTACAGAACTACACAGACCTGTACCAAGCAGAGCATCTCCAGTTCAACCGAGGCCCCAAACAGAATAATCTGTTTCACTTCAGGAGACTAAGCAAAAATCAGGAAGGCTTTCCTCTGCAAAGGTTGAGAATAATCAGGGTAGAAGAGAGGATGGCAGTTTTTAGAGCAATTATTACTCTATACAGGAAGGCATCTTGCTCCTTGCTGGTACAGGCAAGAGGTTGGGAAAGGACATAGCTCAGCCCTGGAAAAAGCATGGGAGGGATTACAAAACTATGCTTGTAGTCTCAGCTTAACCCACAAACCTGCACAGCATTCAATGAAAAAGATTGTAAATGCTTCATCAGCAACACGACCAAGCTACGTAGGAAAGAAAAAGAAAGGAAGGGCAGATCCAGAGGGAAATAAATTTACACCAGCATTACCTTTCCCTACAGCCTGCTATTTATTGAAGAAGCAGCAGAAGCTTCAGTGCGCTTCAGAATACAAACGCTGACACGGAAATTCAGAGCCCTGAACCACTTCCAACAGGGAAAATATACTGACCGCAGTCTCTTTGGAGGTCAAACAAAATCAATAGCCTTTCTCTCCAGTCTGTCTCTAAACTAAGCTTCTTTCAAAGACATCCAGAGAAAATGGATCATCTTTTGTTGTTGTGTGTGGTTTTGGGTTGGGCTTTTTTTTGTTTTGCTTTTTTTTAAGTGGTCAAACATTCATAGAAGCATAAGAACTCCTTCCTCCCTAAGCATACTGAAAGGATTGTATAGAAGTCAACACTGCCCATCAGTTTTACTACACAATAGATGAGTTATCCACTTCTTGGGGAGGAAACCAAGCTGGAAGCTGCTTAGTGCTCAGCAAGAGAGGAAAAAATAAATCAATGCAATTTGCTTGATTGGGGTACGTTTAAAGCTAGTTGTCAATTAGTTCAACACAGTTTGCTGTTAGAGAGCACAACAATTTAGCCCCAGGAGCTGAAGTTTGTTGCATTTCCTCAGATTCCTCCTGCTGAGAGACAGATATTGGGTGCAGCCAGGTCAGGCACAGAGGAGGAGAAGGGGTGAGGCTGAAGTCACAGGCACAGAGGGAGAGGCTGACGTGGGATACGGGAACAAACCATGGAAGTCACTTCCTAGGGGTCCCACTGAACGTATCCAAGGGAAAATCACTGCCTTCAGAGCAAGGGGTCACCGACAGCTTTACCTGACAGTTCTGTTCTGACAACCAGTGTTGAAAGACACTCATCAAAGCAATAATTCAGGCTGAGAAGGCTCTCGAGAGGTCACCCAGCTCAACCCTCTGCTTTGAGCAGCACCACCAGGGCCAGGGACCATCACTGCTCAGCTGTGCTCCAGCTTCCCTGCAGCAGGTCACCCTCTGAGCCGTGACATCCCGATCTGAGCACACCCGAGGGTGGCAGCTACAGTGGCACAGGCATGGCTGGAGAGGCACCGACACATCTGCAGCTGACTCGGGCCCCAGCACCAGCAGCACTGAGCACTCAGCAGAGCGAGCTGCCCCCGGCCACGGCCGTGAGCCTCTGGTGCCCTCGCAGCCAGGGCGAGTCCTGTTTGCCAGCAGGCAAACATCGCACACTGCCAGGCTGCTGCCCCATCCCATAGTGCCAGGCTGCTGCTCCATCCCGCACTGCCGGAGTGCCGCTCCATCCCACCCTGCTGCTCTATCCCACACTGCTGCCCCGTCCCACACTGCCGGACTCCTGCTCCATCCCACACTGCCGGACTCCTGCTCCATCCCACACTGCCGGACTCCTGCTCCATCCCACACTGCTGCTCCATCCCGCACTGCCGGAGTGCCGCTCCATCCCACCCTCCTGCTCTATCCCACACTGCTGCCCTGTCCCACACTCCTGGACTCNCTCCATCCCACACTGCCGGACTCCTGCTCCATCCCACACTGCCGGACTCCTGCTTCCAGAACCCCCACGGGCTGTGCTCGACTGCTCTGTGCCCCCAGCTCCTGTTCCGAGCACAGCACACATGCAGCACTGCACACCCTGACTCACACCGCAGGACGGAGGGTTTGTTCGCCCAGCCCGTGCAAAGGGCACCTCATTTCCGAGCATTTCTCATTAAACATCCTATCGTTAGGATCTCAGTCTTGTGCCCACACTGAAAACCCTGGGGAAGCTCAGAACGGGCTCCAGCAGTGGCGACCATCAAACGTCCACGCCAGCCCCAGCAGCAGCAGCAACAGCCAAGGCTAGGAGCTAGAAACAAAAGTGCTGTGTCTTTGTAATGCTTTTTAGCTCCCCTCCTCCAGCCCCCCCCAGGTGGGACAATTTACCCGGTGACTATAAAGCTCTTACATGTGCTTGTTAGCACCCCCAAATTAGTAGGTGTAAAGTCAATATCCTTTTGCCTATTTACTCCTAATGAGTCACCAGTCAGAAACTTCACTTGAAAAAAACGGTTACAAATGCAGATGCCGAAGCAAATGAAATAAAGGCAAGAATCACAAACGTTGCACAAAGGCAAGGGGCTGGGCACACCACACAGCACCAGGCCATTGTCACCGGCTCAAACCTAACAGCTTTGATTTGCCTCCCACCGGCTAAAATGGTTTGAAATGCAAGGTCTGAACAAAGGTGCAAGACACAGGAGGAATGGGAAGCACTGCTGGGCACTTAATCTCCTTTCAGTCTCACACAGGAGCTCCAGGAATGGCTCTGTTGAAGTCGGTGGAGTTTCAGGAGTGTAGGAAAAAGGATAATCAAGCCTTGGCTGTAACAGAGATCCAGCCCTAGGATCCCTCCATGCAACCAGCAGAAACCTTATTTGGGATTTATACTGCAGTTAGCTTTAGGCAAGTTCCTTTGGCACAGGAACCTGGGACTACACCACTGATCCCAGCGGGACAAGAGCAGCTTTTGGGAGCTGCGGTGTTCGCCGCTAACTCAACCCAGTATGTGATTTGAAACCAGGAGCCCAAAGCATGTCCCAGTCTGCTTCAGCACTCACCCCTGCATGCTGTGAGCCTTGCAGCTGTCCCTGGCCAAGCACTGGGGACACCTGGACATTATTTTTTAGATTTATCAGGTGCTTACATGCCATCCTATTCCTGGCCCTTCCCTGCTGCTTCTCTACACTGAGGTTTTCTCTGCCTCCAGAGGCTGTGGGCAGCATCCCCTGAGCTACATCTCCCCTCTCACGTTCAAACAGCCATTTCCTCTCCTGCTTGTCCTTCTGAAAGCACTCGAGAGCATCAGGTATGAGCCACACCACACCAGCTCGGAGCCAGGATCCAAGCATGTCGCCCACCACATGGTCAAACGCTAAAGGCTCACATCGCCATCAAGCTGCTCGGGAGCAACACCCGCTCCTTCCCCGTCCCACCAGCCCAGCTTTGGGATGAGGCCAGAGCAGCTGAGCAGCATCAGAGAGCAGGACTCCTCTGCACAGCGCTACCTGGGGCCAGGCCCTTCCAGCCAGCACAGCTGCCATCAGCGCTGGAGGGGACCCGAACTCGTCACGGCTGGAAGGCGGCAGGGTCACTGCGGGTGGCAGGGTTTGTTCGTATTGCTTTGGGAAGAAAGGCACCTTTTTTGGCAGCTGCATGTGCAGAAGAGGAGAAGGCCTCTGAGCACACATTTCAGCTCGCAGAGACAAGGGCAAAAAAAAAGTGAGCACTACCGAGTCATGCTCCAAGCTCAAGCACTCCAGGCAGCACCAGCAAAGGATGGACACATCCCCAAGGCAGCTACAGCACAACCCAGGGACACAAAGCTCAGAGGACATTGAGGAGGTCTCAGCTCCTAGGTCACCATAAAAGCATGAATTGTCTGTTATGGGCAGTCAGAAAATACTGAAAGTTCTTCAGGGACCAAAGTGGGCATTATTTATTGCTGGCACGGCTCATTAAAAAGGATGCTTACAGAGGGCATCCATGTGACCATCTCCCTTGAGCCCCAGTAGCCCCGCTCTTCCTCACTGGAAGAAAAGTAGGAGTTTTTTCTTTTTTAATGGGACTTCTCACTGCCTTTACTTCCAGCTCGTCTTCCACTTCTTGTGAGCACTGAGACCGCAGACGCTCTACACGTGTTCTCCTCTGCATCCGACTGGCAAGCAGTCTGGAAAATGCCAGTATTGGAACGGCCCGGATTCAGCGGTTTCTGAATGCTGATCGGACACTATTTCGTTCAAGCCACAGATAGTCATTTTTGGGGGGTGTTTTCAGCTCCCTTTTTGGACTCTTCCAGGTTTCCAAGCGTCATGCATCAGCAGTTTCTCCTCTTCACAGCTTCATTATTTTTCACCTTTCTGCCGAGCCTGGGGCTCGGTGCAGTTCTGTAGGGCCTGGGCGCTTCCCCGCTCTTGCAGACGGCCACGCAGTGCTACTGGCGTTGCTAATGTTTGCTGTGCTCCACCTTGCAGCTGTGGAAATTCCTGACTATCTGGATTTCAAAGAGCTGAGGTGAAATCTGAGCGACTGAAGTGCCTTATTATTTTATACATTTAACACCTTTCTTGAGGAAACCCCAACCTGAAAACAGGAGCGGTCTCACAGCATCTAAAAGCACCAAATAATTACTTCTAACCGGGCTACCTGTGTGGTTTCCATTACCCATGTCTCCTTAGCATCTCTCCATCTGCAAAGCTTTTATCCTGCTGGCACACCACGAGCTGAGGGAATGGGGTAACCGGGTTCTGGGCTGAGGGAGGGACACACAAGAACACCGAGATGGTGAGATTCACGCCACTGTGTTACACGCGAGGAACAAAATTCCTCTGTCTCCAGTGTCCCACCGCCCCAAATGGCAGAGTGGAGCAGGAGATGCTCCAGGTGAGTGATGTGGCCAATGCCAACACCACCGTGAAATCTCCAGGGAGCTGACTTCAGGAATCTCAAACAACAGCCAAGTGAGGTTCCATGGTACCTTCAGGCAGAAGTGTAATCTTCACACCAAGTTTTGCATTTCCCATCCTGTCCTTAATTAGGCGGTTCTTAATAGGGTTATTGACATTTCTCATTTCTTCCAAATGTTTCTTATGAAGGAAAAAATCTCTTTGGCCGCTTGACATCATGCACAGGGATGTTCACCCAAAACAAAATGTACAAGACCATTTGTTGACAAAGTTTTCCTCCCTTCCTCTCCAAAGAAAAAGCAATTAAAAACCCTTTTGGAAATGCAGACTAGCCTATTTGTAGGGTACTTTTAATTGCACCCCAAGAACTGACTTGAATTAATGAATGGCTGGCCAAATGCTTAGGAAAACCCCAGAGAGCACAAAACAAGGTCTGATAACCGACACCAACACAGAAGGAGCTCTCAACCCAAAGGAGCTCTCTCAGCATTTGTGCACAGAATCACTCCTGGCCTAGAAATATACATAAAATTATGCAAACTTCTTCCAGAACTTCATCACAGAATCACAGAATGGTTTGGGTTGGAACGGAGCCTGCAGATCACCTCCCAGTGTCCCCCAGCAGTCCCCAGTACAGATTTCAGGTAATCACTATCCTGACATGCACAGTGCATCTCCAGAGCCCTGGAGAAAGGAAAGCCCTAAGTTTGTTTGTGTGTTCTTTCATCAGAGCCAGGGAAGAGCGTTTAACAAAGCAGCTGCTTGACCTTCCTGGGAAAGCACCACAAACACAGCAAGGCAGAACAGATAACATGGTATTGACCTGTCTTCAGGGTCTGGCATCCACATTTTCATAAAGTGTCTAAGAAGATAAATCACTATACTAATAATATTTGTATTGATTATCTAAACTGAAGCAGCAATCGACTCCATTGTCTCACTTCCTCTTAAATTGCTCACAGATGGGATCCTATTTCCTATTCTGCATTTCTAATGGGAACACTTAAATCACAGTGCAGAATTATATACACTCACAAACTGTTAACAAAAACCCTTTTATGACTTGCATGAAAATAAAGATTTTTCACTTTGTAGCTCACTTTCCACTCCACACAGAAATTAAAAATGACAAATTATCAGCAGATCTCTAAATTACCTCTGCTCATTATTTCTGGGTCCCTAATATTTGCTGACAGACAGGCCTGTGCTTTCCAAACCCTGATCTTCTGGAGACCTGAAGTTTGGACACAGAGTTAAAAGGAGATTCTTTTTTTTCCCCACGAAAGTCAAGGCTCTTTAAGCTGTCTCAAGATCCAGAAGCAGGGAAATCCAAGATCAGTGTAGTGTCAGAGGTAAAATAAATGAAAGGTTTTGCTGTTTCTGCAGGTGCAAAACAAGGACTGCAGAGAGATTGGACTTCAGGTGTGATGCTGGTTGCAGCAGGAGCTCAGGTCAGCAGCTACCAAAATCAAAAGCAAAGAAAATTGGCAACAAATTAATTGTTCAAAATGGGTTTGTCATTAATCAAAATTGGATTTTTCTTAAACTTCTCATCCCGCCTAAGCAAGGCTTTTCTCCACCCTGGCACAGGCACAGAATATGTCAGAATAAAAACTCAAAATGTCTTCAATGTACAGATGGTTTGTGTAAGATGCTTACCGTGTGTTTCAAAGGGAGCCTTTCAGAGCCACCGGGAAGGTGAGGGCAGCCAAGAGCCCTCGCTGCCCGGAGCGAGCTGGGATCCCCAACCCCAGCTCCTGCCCCATCCTCAGCCCCAGCCCCAGCTCCTGCCGCATCCCCAACCCCAGCTCCTGCCCCATCCTCAGCCCCA
>VYXC01007458.1:279-20694 GCA_013397175.1 Platysteira castanea | reverse complement strand
TTTTTTTTCTTTTTTAATGCTTGTTATATCTCTGCTATATACTTCCTCTCTGCACAGAAATATCCCTTCAAAGCTTGATATTATTGAGCAGCTTTCAACCATGCCCAGCAGAGCCATGTATTCTCTGCATTTGTCTGGCCTTTGTTTCTAGGAATGAAATACCAATGGCTGAACAGTGTGACTTCGTTTCACTCCTTCATTCCAATACTTGTTCTATTTCTACCCCACTGGGTCAAACTCACCTATTGTGAGACCTCACCGATTTCAATTACATCAGGGATTAATTTGTTCCATTGCGTTGGAGCTGTTAATACAATCCTGGCTGGCTCTAGATTAGAAAAGGCACGGTGGGACCTCCCTCGCAGGCAGTGTGTTTAACAGCAGTCTTGATCTTCAGTTTTGTTCGGCGGTGGGGTGGGTTTTTTCTTCCCTTTGTGCCCCTTTGCCCCTCTTTTCACAATCTTCCCCTTCCTTTCTCAACTGCCCTTATCAGAACTGGGTGGTCCTGCCTTGCACTGTGCCTGGCCAAGTGGTGCCTCCCTGAGCCGCTGCTGGGGCTGCAGGCTCTGACCTGAGCCACGCCGGCCTGACCGCCCCAGCCCTGGCACCTCGCCTCCCCCGGTCACTTCAGAGGGTCACTGCAGGGCCCCGTGTGCTCCAAGGGAGCTGCAGGTTCAGTTCTGTGCTCTGGCCAAGGTCTTGAGGGGGAAACGGAGATGCTGGAACAGGGATGAAAATGGACACACTGAAATGCACATTTATCCAGGGGCTCTGGTTCCCTGTCCAGGTTCCCAAACTGGGACACAACACCACAACATATCCTTGAAATGCTGCCCCGTGGTCTCACGGTTCACCTGTGAGATCAGCAATCTCACCACCCTGCCCCAAACTTGTGCTTATTCAGGTGACCTTGTCTCAGGAAGAGACACTGGTGCAGGGAGGCTCAGGGCCCACACGGGTGCAGAGCAGTTCAGCTTGGCTTGAGTGCTACGACTCCCACAGAATCCACTGCTTCTCATTAAAAAAAAAAAATTTAAAACCCATACCTTAGCAAACGATATTTTTAGGGAACAGTGATGATTCCAGAATAATAACAACAAGAGTTCGACAACTCATCAAACAGGTTTCTCCCTTGCTTAGTGGAATCCACTGCATTTCCGTGGTGATTTCATGAGAACACCTCAGGCTTCCATGGGGCAGCTCTGTGCAGCCTGGGCTGCAGGAGCCTGCAAAGGTGGATGCTGGAGCTGCCAAACTCACCCGACAGACAGAAGCTGGGCAGGCTGTGTCCCAGGGACCCAAATTTGTTCCCATGTTCACAGGAATGAGCTGGGCTGGTATCACCCACAGTACATTTATCTGTGCCATCCACCTGAGCCTTGGCAGAGCCATCCGGGGTGAAATCCCCCCCTGCCACCTCCCAGTCCAGTCCCCCAGTCAGGCCTCAGCCCTTTGGTGCCAGGTGCTCCCTGCCCAGCCCTGGACAGTCTGACCACGGCAGCCAGGCCCTGGTGCCACAGAAACCCTCACCCTGCAGAGCTCCGAGAGCTCCCCGGGCGGGCTCTGCTCCGGACACGGGACCACGGAACGTCCTGAGCTGGGAGGGACCCGCAGGATCCCTGATCCACCCCTGGCCCTGCCCACACACCCCAGCAGTCCCACCCTGGGCATCCCGGGAGCTCTGGCAGCCTCGGGGCCGTGCCCTGGGAGCGCGGGTGGCTCTGCACGGGTGGGCTCAGGGCTGAGGGGCTGCCTGCCCACCCCAGGGCACTGCTGGCCAAGCACACGGGCAGTCCCCAAAACCCTCTGCTGCTCACCTGCCTGTTCCCAAAACCCTCTGCTGCTCACCTGCCTGTCCCCATGACCTCTGCTGCTCACCCGTGGGTCCCCATGACCTCTGCTGCTCACCCGTGTGTCCCCATGACCTCTGCTGCTCACCTGTGTGTCCCCATGACCTCTGCTGCTCACCCCTCTCACCCGGGGCTGGAGGAGCCTGGGGTTGGCCACAGCAGTGGGGCTGCACTGGAGACCAGGGCAGAGTTCCCAGAGGGCTGCTCCTGGGACAAAAGCTGCAGCACCCCACTAAAAATCCTTACCAGCAATTTGTTCACCTCTTCAAGTGAGACCGGAGCCCAATTGCTGAGAAACCTGCCAGGTTCAAAGCACTCCTGACCTTTTCTGCCCTGCCCTCCACCAGCAGCAGCCTCTCCCCAGGGCAGATGCTCCTGCTGCAAACCCAGGGCAGAGTGGAAACCCCGAGCCCACTCCCCTGAAACTCGTCAGGCTTTTCCTAAACCCTGGAAAAAGTCTGGGTTATTCACCACGAGGACTTTAAATGCTCAAGGTGACACCTCTGCTCTTCTACTTGACACCAGCCCAGTCGAGACCTCCACGAAAGCAGGAGCAAAGGCACAAGATGTGGAAAACCCAAGGGATGCTCAGGAAAACCCTGCCATCAGGAGATGGAAGATCATCAGAGGCCAACCTCCCCACAGGAGAATAAACATCGGCAGGGCAGCACCTCGGGGGTGGTGCAGGGCTTTTCCTGGGAGCTCCTCTCATCCCGGTCCCCTGACATCCTCCAAGGAACTCAGATCCCTGCTCCCACTGCAGAAACGCAACTCCCTCTAGGGTAAAGCACGGCAACTGCCGAGCAGTGCACACAGCTCAGGGCAGGACTCACCACGCACCTTTCTGCCCTGCGTTTGCAGAGAAATCAGGGCTGGGGCCAGCACCTGTCCCCACAGCAGCTCCAAGCACTGGCCTCGCCTGAGAGGTGGCTCCTCGGAAGGTGATTCAGCAGAGATGCCTGGGGACCCGAGTGAATTATCCCATGCCACTTTCCTCTATCAAGTGTCCTCTCTGGAAATCTTTCTCTGAGCTCCAGTGGGTTCCACTCCTGCTCATTCTGACCAGGTAACACCCAGTGACTCTGTGGGAACGGTGCCAAGGGGAAGGGACCTCCTCAGGAGCCCCTGCTCACTCATCCCATGATCTGGCAGCCCTGTGCAGTGCTGGAATAAGGAATAAAGGTTGTGCCCAAGGACAGGGGGGTTAATCCACCCAACAATGACTGGAGGCCAGTCGGGGGATTTGCTGAACGTGCAGGAGTCGTTCCACTGGGAGCATCTGTGCTGCTGGTACCTCACTTCTGCTGGGTTCATCCCCACCAGCCTGTCTCCACTTATTTCCTGCCTGCTCTCCGGACTGGCTGACACCCGCTGCCAGAGACCCAAAATCCCTCTCACAGTTTGAACCCCCCCTCCTGCACTTTTAGTTTGCCTTCTCCATCCTTCAGCCAAGCTGCTCCTTGCTCCCACCATCTCAGCTCACTGCTCTGAAGAGAGACATTCACAGCTTCAAATGTGGGGCAAGCACCAAATCCCTGGTGTGGAAACCACCCCTGGACCCCGGGGAATTCACAGCAGCCCCCAGGGTTCCAGGACTCCTGATATCAGCAGGGGAAGGGGCTTATCTCTCTGATCTCCCCCAGAGCTCCCTTCCAGCACCCCGCGGGGATGCCCAGCCTGGGGACAGGCTCCCTGCTCTCCCCGTGCCCCAGTGACACCAAGCCTGTGACAGCCGGGCTGGGGTGCCCGGCGTGGCTGGACAGGGCAGGGGTCACCGTGGACCTGCCCCTCCCTGGCTGCCAGGCTGATCCCAAGAGCCAAAGCAGGAGCAGGAGTTGTTTGGGAAGATCTCTGCAAACTTCAAGCTGTGATTCAGAGAGACAGTGACTTCTCCTCGGGTCTGAAAACCCCATAAAATACCATCACTGGCACTCCTTTTCTCTCCAGTTCCCACACACCAGGGATGCCGGGAATATCAGAGCAGCCCTGGCTTCAGAGACTGTTGGAGGAGTCAGGCACAGAACCCTCTTCAAAGAGCAAAGTACACAGCTGTGCCAAACCCCAAAATCCNGTCCCCATGACCTCTGCTGCTCACCCACCTGTTCCCAAAACCCTCTGCTGCTCACCTGCCTGTCCCCATGACCTCTGCTGCTCACCCGTGGGTCCCCATGACCTCTGCTGCTCACCCGTGTGTCCCCATGACCTCTGCTGCTCACCTGTGTGTCCCCATGACCTCTGCTGCTCACCCCTCTCACCCGGGGCTGGAGGAGCCTGGGGTTGGCCACAGCAGTGGGGCTGCACTGGAGACCAGGGCAGAGTTCCCAGAGGGCTGCTCCTGGGACAAAAGCTGCAGCACCCCACTAAAAATCCTTACCAGCAATTTGTTCACCTCTTCAAGTGAGACCGGAGCCCAATTGCTGAGAAACCTGCCAGGTTCAAAGCACTCCTGACCTTTTCTGCCCTGCCCTCCACCAGCAGCAGCCTCTCCCCAGGGCAGATGCTCCTGCTGCAAACCCAGGGCAGAGTGGAAACCCCGAGCCCACTCCCCTGAAACTCGTCAGGCTTTTCCTAAACCCTGGAAAAAGTCTGGGTTATTCGCCACGAGGACTTTAAATGCTCAAGGTGACACCTCTGCTCTTCTACTTGACACCAGCCCAGTCGAGACCTCCACGAAAGCAGGAGCAAAGGCACAAGATGTGGAAAACCCAAGGGATGCTCAGGAAAACCCTGCCATCAGGAGATGGAAGATCATCAGAGGCCAACCTCCCCACAGGAGAATAAACATCGGCAGGGCAGCACCTCGGGGGTGGTGCAGGGCTTTTCCTGGGAGCTCCTCTCATCCCGGTCCCCTGACATCCTCCAAGGAACTCAGATCCCTGCTCCCACTGCAGAAACGCAACTCCCTCTAGGGTAAAGCACGGCAACTGCCGAGCGGTGCACACAGCTCAGGGCAGGACTCACCACGCACCTTTCTGCCCTGCGTTTGCAGAGAAATCAGGGCTGGGGCCAACACCTGTCCCCACAGCAGCTCCAAGCACTGGCCTCGCCTGAGAGGTGGCTCCTCGGAAGGTGATTCAGCAGAGATGCCTGGGGACCCGAGTGAATTATCCCATGCCACTTTCCTCTATCAAGTGTCCTCTCTGGAAATCTTTCTCTGAGCTCCAGTGGGTTCCACTCCTGCTCATTCTGACCAGGTAACACCCAGTGACTCTGTGGGAACGGTGCCAAGGGGAAGGGACCTCCTCAGGAGCCCCTGCTCACTCATCCCATGATCTGGCAGCCCTGTGCAGTGCTGGAATAAGGAATAAAGGTTGTGCCCAAGGACAGGGGGGTTAATCCACCCAACAATGACTGGAGGCCAGTCGGGGGATTTGCTGAACGTGCAGGAGTCGTTCCACTGGGAGCATCTGTGCTGCTGGTACCTCACTTCTGCTGGGTTCATCCCCACCAGCCTGTCTCCACTTATTTCCTGCCTGCTCTCCGGACTGGCTGACACCCGCTGCCAGAGACCCAAAATCCCTCTCACAGTTTGAACCCCGCCTCCTGCACTTTTAGTTTGCCTTCTCCATCCTTCAGCCAAGCTCCTCGCTCCCACCATCTCAGCTCACTGCTCTGAAGAGAGACATTCACAGCTTCAAATGTGGGGCAAGCACCAAATCCCTGGTGTGGAAACCACCCCTGGACCCCGGGGAATTCACAGCAGCCCCCAGGGTTCCAGGACTCCTGATATCAGCAGGGGAAGGGGCTTATCTCTCTGATCTCCCCTGGGCATCCCGGGAGCTCTGGCACGGGGATGCCCAGCCTGGGGACAGGCTCCCTGCTCTCCCCGTGCCCCAGTGACACCAAGCCTGTGACAGCCGGGCTGGGGTGCCCGGCGTGGCTGGACAGGGCAGGGGTCACCGTGGACCTGCCCCTCCCTGGCTGCCAGGCTGATCCCAAGAGCCAAAGCAGGAGCAGGAGTTGTTTGGGAAGATCTCTGCAAACTTCAAGCTGTGATTCAGAGAGACAGTGACTTCTCCTCGGGTCTGAAAACCCCATAAAATACCATCACTGGCACTCCTTTTCTCTCCAGTTCCCACACACCAGGGATGCCGGGAATATCAGAGCAGCCCTGGCTTCAGAAACTGTTGGAGGAGTCAGGCACAGAACCCTCTTCAAAGAGCAAAGTACACAGCTGTGCCAAACCCCAAAATCCCCAGAAAGGGGACAGAGAGGACATGGGGCTCATCTCATGTTCCTGCAGGGGCCAAGGGTGCCCAGCACTGCTGTGCCCAAGGCAGGCTCAGGTGTGGATGTGACACTGGAGGCTCCTGAGCAAGGGAGGGACAGGAATGGGGACAACAGCACAGCTGGGCCATCCCTGCTGCCCCCAGCCTGCCCGACACGGCGGCAGTGCCCTGCAGGACCTGCTGGCACCATCCCAGAGAGGAGAAAAGGCTCTGGAGCAGGAGCTGAGGGCTGCCAGCCACACCAGCCCGGCACCTGCTAACAAAGGGAGGGAGCAGCACTTTGCCATCCTTATTTCCCTCCGTGGAAACGCCCCTGCCACCGAGTCCCCTTCCTGAGGAGCCACGGAATGGATCAGAGAATGGCTTGGGTTGGAGGGACCTCAAAGCTCCCACTGTCCCAGGCTGCTCCCAGCCCCAGTGTCCAGCCTGGCCTTGGGCACTGCCAGGGATCCAGGGGCAGCCACAGCTGCTCTGGGCACCCTGGGGCAGGGCCGGCCCACCCTCCCAGGGAAGCACTTTTTCCTAATATCCCATCTAAAGCTACTCTCTGGCAGTGTGAAGCTGTTCCCTTTTGTCCTGGCACCACACACCTTGTCAATTGTCCCTCCACCTTTTTTGTCAGCTCCCTCAGTGCCCCACCACTGCCTGCTCCTGCCTGGGCACTGATCAGCTCTGCTCACACATCACCCTCGATGCCAACCCCAGCCTCTTGTCCTGGCCCAAAGGGCTCCACGAGCGTTGTTGCTCCAAGTTATCAACTCTGCTCCAGGCTCCTCCATGGAGGGCCCACAAAACCCATCAGCACTGAGAGGGAGAAATAAGAAATACGCTGGCTGGGTTGGTCTGTAAAGGCTCTTCCTCCAGCACAGCCAGGATCAGCCCATCCCTGCCAGCAGTCACGGAGCTTCTCCTTCCCCAAAAGCCCTTTGCAGTACCTCCCCAAGCCCTATTATCTCTCCTGTTTGTGCCACGCTCCCTCTATTATCGACAAATCTCCAAATAATTTATAAGCCCGGCATCTCCTGCACTAAGAGGGCCATAAATCACATTTACAAACCCCATCACCTGCTGTTCCCAGGGCTGCCCCGGGAGCAGCTCCCGAGCCCTCCATGGTCAGTGTGCTCCGAGGAGGAGGCAGCTCTGCTCTGCACCAGCCTGGGGTTTGTGTCCCAGGAATCCCGAGGGGATCCCAGGGGTTTGTGTCCCAGGAATCCCGAGGGGATCCCAGGGGTTTGTGTCCCAGGAATCCCGAGGGGATCCCAGCCAGGCTCCTGCCTCGCCGTGTTCTCCCCACCCGACCCCAGCACCGGCACACCAAAGAGGGTTTTCTTTGCACAGAATCAAACCAAGGGAGGAGGATGTTTTTGGCTGTTTTCCTCGAGGAAAGAGGTTGCCCATCTAATAACCCCTGAATGGGGAGAGGGTTGTTGGGCTTTCCTGTGTGCCTCTGGGCCTCCCCTCGCCCCGCCAGGTCGCTGGTTTTCTTTTCCACGGAACTGCAAAACCCCTGAATAACAAGGTTTGTGCTTGGAAGTGCTGACACAACCCTTAACTACAGCATCCTGAACCTGATACCCGGGTAAGGACGCTCCCTGTGTGGCCCAGCCCACGGATAAATAAAGCATTTCAGCAGCCAGCGCCGGCAGATCATAAACCTCCACCAGCACAAATACCAACAACAACCCCAAAAGATTAGCGGGCTTACGGGCGAGGCAGGCTGGGATGATTTAGAGGTGGGGTGGAAGGGTCACTATTGCTGAATGGGGGGCGAGGGGGCTGCAGAGATCAGTGAAGCATTCTGCTGGCAGGGAAGGGAGGGCCGGGCTGGCTGTGCAGGCACACATCTGCTGGAGGCTGGGGGAGTAGGGAACCCGGGCTGGCTGTGCAGGCACACATCTCCTGCTGGAGGCTGGGGAGGCAGGGAACCCGGGCTGGCTGTGCAGGCACACATCTCCTGCTGAAGGCTGGGGGAGCAGGGAACCCACGGCACTCGCTGAGGGACAGGGACCTCACTCTGTGACACGTCCTGGGAGCTGTCACTGAGGGCAGAGCTCCCCCAAGCCCCTTGCTGGGCACAACCTGCTGCTGCTGGAGGCAGCTCCAGTGAATGCAGGTGCAGGCAGCGTGCAGCTCCACCAGTTCCATTTTCTGGCAGTTAAGGCACGGCTGGCACAGGTACCGTAGGTGCTTTCAGCATCACCCTCAGGTCAGAGCTCTTCCAGTGGCCAGTTCTGGCCCTGAGCCATCCCCCAGCGGGTCCTGCCAGCACCAGTGACCTTCCAGCACCAGGGGCAGCTCTGGGATCCGTGTCATCCTGATAAAATAACCCCATCTGCAGCTTTCCACGCTGGCATCAGAGAGGGAGGTGGCCACAGAAGGAGCCACAGCAGCTCCCTGGATGCTGCAGCGAGGACAGACCCCAGGCTGTGCAGATGGGAGTGCAGGCAGAGCTGCTGAGGCACGGAGCTCAAAGGCAGCAATTCCTCCTTTGGTCCTCCCCACTCCCAGTTTTTCATTTTTTTTCCCTGCTTTCTTTCTAGGGAACACAGCAATGGCAAAAAGACACTCCCTTTGGAGAGCAAAGCCTATTTATAATCAGAATAAATTGGTACCATACAAACACACAGCTATTGGTACCCAAGGGCACCCAAAGCCCATTTTGGGACCCACTGAGGAGGGAACCAGCAGCCAGTGGCAATGCCTGGCGTTCCCATGGAGAAACCTGAGCTCACAAGCACACAAGGTGCACAGGGTGGCAGTTTGCACTCCTGCTGCTCAGAGCTGGGTGCTGGTGGTGAAGCACAGGGACCCGCTCTGCTCCCCCTGCATCAGCCAGTCCCCTCCTCTCTGCCCCTCCACAGGTATTTAAAGAAAACACTCTCTAGATCAGTTAATAAAAGAGCCTGCATTTTCCCAGCTCATGTCAAGCTTACCGCTTGCAGTTAATGCATTTCAACTTTACTTGGGATTTTAAGAGTTTTTAAAACAAGTAATTTCATCGTCCCTCCAGAAATAAATTCCTCAGTGGCTTCACTGCAGAAATATTCCCAGGAATGGACAATTCTGCTGCTTATGTACTAAAGACAGCCCAGAAAAAAAAAAAATCAGATTACTACTGAGCCTTATCAAAAATATGGCACAAACCATGTGTTGACTTTAATCCAAACCAAACTGTCAATCTGCCTTCAGGATCCGACATGGCAAACACACAAGCCTGGGGCCAGGAAAGAAAAGCAGGGCTTGTTTTCTAATAGAAGATTTGTTCTGATCTCTGTTAGCCACGCTTCTGCCTGGAAATATTTACACTGCAAACCCTGGGCAAATAGGATTTGTTATCTTTCTGCTTTGTTGAGTTAGGGAAAAGTCTCATTTGGTATTAATTAATTTAGATTGCAGGTTTCCCATTTCCAGGGAACAATTCTCAACGGTTTTGGAAAATAAATCTGGCTTTGAAATGTTTTAAAGAGGGGAAGAAAGAAAGTGGTGTTAAAATCACTGAAATTTGGGCTGCACAGCTCGGGGGTGCCAGGGAGAACCCCACACACTTTGCTGCATCCATCACCAGCAGTGGGAGGAATGCTGCTGGGGGAGTCCAGGCCAGACGTGGGCAGACACAGACACGAGGCCTGGTGGCACGGAGCTGGGCACTCCCCAGGAGCCAGCAGCACCCACAGCCCAGCACGGGGAGCCTGCCCTGACCCCCGGTCCCTGCTGGGCTGGGGACACCCCCGGGTGCCCCACCCCAGCCACCCCCAGCCCAGAGCAGCTCTGGCAGCTCAGCCCCGCTCACCTCGGGCCAGGCTTTGCCCAGAGCTCCCCTGGCCCTGGAACCCCACGGCTGAGCCTGGTGCTGCCCAGCTCCTTGGCACGCACGGTGATGGGGCACGCCGGGGAAATCAGGCTCCCAGAAATGAAAGCTGAGCAAATAAATTCCATTTTCTTGTTTGCCACATTTAAACAGCAATTAAATTCCTATTACCTGCTCTTTCAACATGAACAGCACAAAGCAAGCCCTCTGCCTTGCTGGCAGACTGCTCCTATTTATTATAGGGCATGGGGGAATGGGTTTAAAGTAAAAGAAGAGAGATTTAGATTAGATGTTAGGAAGGAATTCTTTCCTCAGAGGTGGTCAGGCACTGGCACAGATTGCCCAGAGAATCACAGAATATTCTGAATTGGAAGGTGCTCATCGGGATCATCAATCCAGCTCCTGGCCCTGCCCAGACACCCAGCAATCCCACCCTGGGCATCCCTGGAGCTCTGGCAGCCTCGGGGCCGTGCCTGTTCCCTGGGGAGCCTGGGCAGTGCCCAGCACCCTCTGGGGGAAGAGCCTTTCCCTGATCTCCATCCCAAACCTCCCCCTCCAGCCATTCCCTCCCTCCCTGAGCTCTGCCCTCAGCTCCTCTGCTGCAGCTGGACCAGCCCAGGGCCCTCAGCTGCCCTCGGGTGGCCCCTCCAGGCCCTTCCCCATCCCAGGTCCCTCCTTTGGGCACTCTGGAACAGCTTCAGGGCTCTCTGATGTTGTGGCACCCAAACTGGCCCAGCCCAGAGCGGAGCAGGACAATCCCTCCCTGGCTGATGCCCCAGGACAGGGATGTCCCCCTGGCTCCAGGGCACTGCCAACTCACGTTCACCTGGCCATGGACCAGGACCCCCAGGTCCCTTTCCAGGGGCTGCTCTCCAGCATCTCATTCCCAGTCTGTGATTCTGCCCATCCCACCTGCAGAATCCAGCACCTGCCCTTGTTAAAACTTCATATTGTTGGTGATTTCCCGGCCTTCTCGTTAGTCCAGGTCCCTCTGCAAGGCCTTTCTGCCCTCACGGGAGACAACAGCTACCCCAAAGTTTGTATCACCCACAAATTTACTTGAGTATCTCCTCAAACTTAGTAGCCCTTCAAGTCCTGCATCCAATTTGCAAATAAAGATGTTGAAGAGCACTGGGCCAAAGAACTGGTGGATCCTTCATCCCTGGCAGTGTCCCAGGCCAGGCTGGACGGGGCTTGGAGCAGCCTGGGACAGTGGAAGGTGTCCGTGCCCACGGCAGGGGTGGAACGAGATGGGCTTTAGGGCATCTCCCACCCAAGCCCCTCTGGTTCCGTGGGGAGCAGGGCAGCCCCTCTGTGCTGGCCAGGGCTGCCCCCACTGCTCCCTCCCAGCCTGAGATGCTCCAGCTGTGAGCACCCCGATGGCACCCACGGAGTGCCTCCCATGCCCACAGCCCAGCTCCCAGCCTGGCACCCCACCTTTAGTTCCAGGGGAGCTCTGCAGCCCCGCCTGCTCCCCGGGATGAAGGCACCGCGTGCCTGCAGCCCCAGCGCTGCCCCCGGGCTCTCCCATCGATTCTGGGGCTGTGCTGCTCTGACCTCAGCTGGCCCAGCCTCTCCCCAATCACAGCGAGGTCGTGACCACGGGCTCAGAAGCCTGCACTGCATAGATCATAATTTCATGTGCAGCTCATCAATACTGCCCTGCGTGCTGGGGACCGGGGCTGCCCACACGGCCCCGTGACCCCGCGGTCCGGGAGGGGACGGGCTCAGGAGCAGCTCCCACGTCAGAGCTGGAGAACCTGGCTGGAAATGGAGCTCACACTGCACTCACTGCTCATCCGTACACTCCTACAACCCAGCCCAGTTCCACCTGTGGGGTGAATTCACCTCGGGAGAGGAAACAGGATCATCTGATCAGGTCACACCCAACACTGCAGTGGGAGCAGCGATGAGGGAATCACCCAGGGTTTGGCAGAAGGAAGGGACCCCAGTCCCTGTGGCCACAGCACCGCCAGCTTCCCAGACCACCCCTCTCCTCAATGGATAAAAAGCATCAGAGCAGCAGCAAAATGCCCTTCTATCCAAAATGTCCCTCACACCACTTTCTAATTTATATTCCCAGGGCCTCCCATCCCAGCAGCCATGCCCACAGACACCCAGCACACACTGCCCAGCTCACCACTGCTCCCTGCACTCTTCTCTTCATTCTGGATTTCTCTGCAAGAGCAGCTCAGGGTATTCCAAAAGATACAAAAGCTTTTTAACAAGCTGTCCTTCAAAATGATGCCAAAGACAGTATTCTAGCAGGAAAAAACGTGATTTGAAATACGCAGCAGGAGAAAAAGGAACCAGGAGGACTGAGGAGTGCTGGGAATACCTTGTAGGAAGAGCAATCTGTCATTAATTGCTGCATCCTGGTATTTGTATCCACACAATTTGCACTTCTCTGGGACCCTCACCAAGGCTTAGCATCCCTCCATTTGGATTTTAAAAGATGAACAGAGGAATCACAGGGCACGCTGGGCCCCTCGCCACCCTGCTTCCCCTCAGTGCCAGCCCCTCGCTGTTCCCAGATCCAGCCCCTCAGCCTGGCTGCCCTGGGGCTCTGCCTCACCTGGGGCCAGTGCCAGCCCCCCCCGCCTGCCCCTGTCCCCTCTCCACTTGGTGAGCCCCCGGGCTGGGCTCTGCCCCAATCCCACCATCACAGCAGTGAGCAGGGCGTGCTGGACCACTCCCCACTGCCCACCTCCTGCCACAGGATCCTTTAGGCTGGAAAAACCCTGCAAGATCACCAATCCACCCGTTAACCCAGCCCTGCCAGGCCCACGGCTAAACCCCGTGCCCAAGTGCCACACCCCTACTTCCCGGGATGGTGACTCCCCACTCCAGTGCTTGACAACGCTTCTATTGAAGAAATCTTTCCTAATATCCCATCTAAACCTTCTCTGGTGCAGCTTGAGGCCTTTTACCCCCGTGCCACAGCCCCAGAGCTTCGCCTCTGCTCCCACAGCCTGCGGAGCAGCGCTGCCCTCCGCCAGCCCCAGCAGCGAGCCCGGCAGTGCCAGCCCGGCCCCAGCCCCAGCCAGGGCAGCCCCGGCCGGGCAGGAGGAGCGGGGGCACCTGAGCTCCCGGAGCTCGCAGGGGGAAGGCACCGCGGCTCTCCCGGCCGCAGCAGAGCCCAGCCCGGAGCTCCAGGAGAAAGCTCAGAGAGCGAGCAGGGGCAGGGCAGAGCAGGCAGAGGGGGAGGATGCGCTGGGCTGCGGCACTGCCGGGTGGGTCGGGCTGAAATGCAGCTCAGAGCAGGCGGGGAGCTGAGGAAGCAGTGCCCGGGGAAGGCAGCCCCGCAGGGAAGCGCCGGGGCACGGACCCCAGCCCAGCCCCTGGAGGGGGAAGATTGGCACGCAGCCCCCACCCACGGCAGCCCCTGGGGCCGGGAGGGGGTAGCACAAAGGGAAACACACAGACCATGACAGGCTAAGCCTCCTCCTTCCTCTCTGCTCCCCTTTCTTTCTCTTCATGCTATGGCGAGGCTGCTGAATGGCAATAGGAAAACACTTTGGCAGAGCCAGACAGTCTTTTATATTTCGGGGGTTTTTTCTTACTTTCCCTCCAGCTGCTTTGCCGGATGCCTAATCCTCCATGGACATCTGGAGAGGTACCAGGACACAGAGGCGGCATACCAGGTAGGCAGCACATTGAACAGCTCTGCATAATTTCTGCTTGTACCTGCTGTTATGGCACAGCAGGTGATCAGAACACAAAAACCCAGGGAAGGAGAGAAAAACAATCACGTCTGGACCTGTCTGGGCCAGAGATACCCAGGTGGAAGCCCCCTGGTCTCAGCAGCAGAGCACGGGCAGGTCATGCCCTGCAGCAGGGCATCTCACAGACAGGAGGGCATTTGGGTGCCTCCCTGGGGCCAGGGCTCCCAACTCCCCCGGCACGGGCCAGCCCAGGCTCCCCGGGGCCAGAGCGGCTCACAGAGACCCTGGAGCAGGGACCCCCATCCCTGTCCAGGTACCAACAGCAGCCATTCCTCTTTTCCCTTTTTAAATCGTGTTCCATGAACACGTTTTTCACCCGCGCTTATCGTAACTGATGTCTAAAGTATCCATATTTGTGGGAAAGCAAAGCAAAAGCAGCTCTGCAGGGGAGAAGAGGAGAGAGCACAACGGAGTCCTAAGGAAGGGAAGAGATACATAAAGATACTCCCAAAGATCTGGGAAGTAGCTTTATAGATCCAAAATAATGATTTTCAGTCCCTGGGGAGTCTCTCTCTTGAGCTCAGCCTCCCACAGCAGAGGGAGGTGCCCACCAGCCCGGCCGACCAGCTCAGTGCTACCAGCTTTCAGCAAAATCTGATATTCGGTGTGGCTGCCTGAGCCCCCAGTGCTGCTCATCCTCCCTGAGCTCCTGCAGCCCTCGGCATCACTCGTGCAGCCCTCGGCATCACTCCTGCCATCCCTGCATCACTCCTGCCATCGCTGCATCACTCCCTGCATCACTCCCTGCATCACTCCTGCCATCCCTGCATCACTCCTGACACCCCTGCATCACTCCTGCAGCCCTTGGCATCACTCCTGCATCACCCCCTGCATCACTCCTGCCACCCCCTGCATCACTCCCACCACCCCTGCATCACCACATCCCAAACACACCCGCAGAGCTCAGGCACTGCCACCCTTCACCCATTCTGCTCTTTTCTCTCCCACCTTGGTGGGCTATGGCCAAGCTGCTCTATGGGCAAAAACCAGTTTTGAGTTTGAGCAGGAATTCCTCCTGTGAATCCCACACTGCTCCAAACCCCGCACTGAACCTCACACCACTCCAAACTCCACACTGCTCCAAACCCCACACTGCTCCAAACCCCGCACTGAACCTCACACCACTCCAAACTCCACACCACTCCAAACTCCACACCACTCCAAACCCCACACTGCTCCAAACCCCACACCGCTCCGAACCCCGCAGCACTCGCCTCCATCCAGTCTTGTACACGCCAGGTGCAAAAAGGAACGCAGAACAGAAATACAATACAACCACCACGCTGCTTCCAGTTAAAATCTGAATCTCATGGTGCCTTTCTAGGCACTCTCCTCAACAACACCCACATCCATCTCCGTTCCTCTGAAGCACCTGGCACATCTCTGGAGCTTTGGAAGAGCAAACTGCACTCGTGCAGGGGTGCAGAGCAAAGCCCCCGAGCAGCTCTGCTCTGCTGCCCATTGCCACAGCACCCCCAGAAAGCCAAGCCCCCAAATGCAGAAGCAGCTCACGTTTGTGTCAGCCTTGCTGGGGTGAGAATCTGGAAACAGCTTTGCAAATCTTCCTGCTAAATGTCTTTGGGGGTTCTCTGTGGCAGAGGACCTGTCCCAGCACTCTGGAGGGCTGGGCACCTCCCGTGAGAAGCAAGGGCAGGGTGTGCCCAGGGCAGGCAGCCGTGGCTGGTGGGGCACAGGCTGCACGTTCCCACCTCTGCAGGAGCAAGGCCCACACCTGCACTCACCCCAAGCTGAGCTGAGTCTCGCTGCTCCCACAGGAGAAGCCCAGCACGCTTCAGCCCGAGCACCAGCCCGCTGCCACTCAGCTCCCCGGCTCCAGCGTCTCCTCCTCCTCCCCAAGCCCGGGCTCTCCACAGTTCAGGAGGCAGCAGCAGGATAGGCAGGGCAGCTTCAGGACACAACACTTCATAGTCGGGTGCAATGAGTCAGCAGCAGGGAATAAAAATCCCTTGTGGCAAGCCACACGGTTGTTTCCTGGAGAGCGAGGGCATTTGAAACGGGAACAGACGATTTCACTTGCAACAGGACCCTGCCCCTGCAGGCTGCAGGCCAGCAGAGCCACACCATCAGGAGCTGCATCCACCACCACGAGTCCAGCAGCAGCACGGAGCCAGAGCCAGGGGCCATCCCACCAGCTCCAGCCCGTGATGGATGCACTTCAACGTCGCTGAGCTCCTCGCTCATTAAATCAGGCTTTGCTCACGCCGTGTCTCTGGTCTTCTCACTGCCTAATAATCGTCAGGTGCAATCCAAAAAATCATCAGAGAGCTGCCCAGCCTTTCACAGACCACATTTGCCATATTCAGTCCTTCTCAGCATGACTTTCCACCCTCGTGGAGCAGGAGGCAGTGCTGGCACAGGGATGCTGCGCCGAGGACGCCGTGTTCCCAATCCAGGCTGAGCAGAGAGGGCAGGCACAGAGCACCCAGCCCAAGGGGCTCTGGGCCCCGCCGACTCTTGGCACGCAGGGCTTGACCACGAGGAGGGAGCAGCAGAGCCCACGGAGGTTCCCCTGCCCCATCCCACAGCAAAGCAGAGATGCCCGAGCTCCGTCCCTGGCAGCCTTGGCCACCGCCTCGGGCAGACACTGTGCCCCCGAGGAGGACAAGGGCAGGTGGGGCCCCTCTGCAGGGAGGGCAGACGTGAGGATAACCTTGCTGGGGACGTGCAGCCCAGCACCTGCCCTCAGTGCTGTCCCCAGGAGGGCAAAGGCAGGCAGGGACCCGTGGCTCCACAGCGGCTGCACACCCACAGAAAGGATGGCCAGGCCAGCTGGGCGAGCTGTGAGTGGGACCACCTCGGGCTTCTCCACAGAGGTACCCAGAGCCATTCGGTGGCACTCCCCACTCGTCCTGCTTGTCCCAGGGAGGGCGGCTGTGGAGCAGCAGGCAGGGAGAGGGGAGGGAGCTCTCAGCAGGCTCACGCCTCTGACATGTGCTGCGTGTGGCTTCGCCAGACCGCAGGATCTGGCTCACTGAACGTGTGGAAGCAACACTTCTCCGTGTCTCACTTTCCAAAGCCCCAAACAATAACTGTCTGTCGCTGCACAGGAGCTTAGGAGAAACATAAGTTGCTATTGGCATGGCGCACAGCAGCCTTCCTCTTACACAACACCAGCAGATGTGAAAATAGCCCAGTGCTGCCTTGTGCGTTCCTCTGACCTCCTGTTTGCTTCTGGATCAGATTCCAAAGCTGGATCTTAACCTACAAGAGCCATAAAAGCAAAGGATTTGGCCCTATCAGGGACCTCTTCATAATCTAAGACAGATGCACTCCATGCAGGAGAGCACGGCGAGGTTTATCAGGGCAGGGCAGAGGCTGGGGCAGGACCACCCTCTGCTGCACAGCACGGCCAGGGCACCCCGCGCCCTGCCTGGCCGTGCACTCCAGGTGGCTCAGGGACAGCAGGGCTGGAAGCTCTTGCAAACCAGGACAGCACTCAAAACCTCCCATCCTACTGCTCAACCTGCACTGAGGCTGCCTCCAGCCCCCACCTGCCCTGGCAAAGGTCTGAGGTCCCACGTCCCCAGACTCGTTATCCTCAGGGTCACTGGTGTTGCCAGAGCCAGCACAGCACGGGGCAATCCCCTCCAACCATGCAAGGTGCTTCTGGGGTTTCTCACCTGCTTGAAGAGCAGAGATTGACTCCAAAGCCAAACCCAAAACCACTCTGGGATATACAGAATGAAAAAGCACATGGAGAGATTGCCCCTGGAAGCGTGAAAAGGTAGGAGAATAAACTGAAGGGTGCTAAAGACCTTTAGAGGGAGAGTTCAGTAACCATCAGCGAAAGGGCATCCCTAAGAACAACCCGCATAAATAAATTAATGTCTCCAGGGTCCACGAGGGTATCCAGTGTCCCTGCTTAGGAAATGCAGCAACCCCAAGCAGCAGAAGGACTTCCTAAGATGCCAAAGACAACAAGACAGGGCCATTGCTGTGGCAGGGGAAGGGGCTGGTGAGTGACCCATCCTGCAGGTCCCAGGGCTGTGCTGCACCCACGCCCAGCAGTGCTCCCCTGTGCCCCGCCACGCGCTGGGCCCCGCGCTCCTCGCTGGGAATGCCCCACGATGGCAAAGCCCTGGGCGAGCCCGACTCATCCAGGGGTCTAAATCCTGCTCCTGGCAACTCCCCACCCTCCAACCTCCCTGTGGGCAGGGCTGGGAAACACCTCCCCACGCTGCCACAGCCTGCCCACGGGAGATGGCACAGCTTTTAGCCAGGGCTGAGCCCCCGACCACGGCCCTGCAGCAGCTCACACATCAACTCAGCACAGCCCTCGTACATGGGGAGCTACCAGAACACTCAGAACATACCCAAACCATGGTGGTTTGTCCCAGAATCCCTCCAGCCCCACACATGCTGGAGGGATTCCTACCTCTGCACACAGAGGCACAGGGTACCAGGCAGCAGCAGACCACAGTAATTCTAAGACCAGCACACGGGACAAGCTGCAGATCATGGCTTGAACGCAGGGCAAAAGGCAGCCTTAGAATATAATCCACTTCAGGAGCTCTTAAATCTCCCCAATACAACACAGAGCCCTTAAAGCAAAACTAAACAACTTCCTTTAGACTAAATAAATATTAAACCTAAGTGATGCATTAATTTACTCCAGTTCACCAAAGGCTAACTCCTACCCAAACTGATCATTATAAAAGAAATCCTATAATCCCTCGCTCCCATTCAGGCTCAAAACATGTAATCCCGTGAATAAATCCAGAAAGAAAGTGTAACAAAATGGGCAATAAAAACTTACAGCATTCACATCTTTTCATCTACCATTAATACTGTAAACACTCACTCGAAGGCCCTCGAGTATGACTAATCTAATGTTTTGGCTCCCAACGCTAATCGCCGAGGGAGCTCCGCTCTCCGAGTGACACCCAGCGCGCTCCGCCGCCCCTCCCGCCCAGCCGGGACACCTCCGCAGAGCCCGGGGCTGCCATCCCACCTCACATCCCCCAGAACGCCGCAAAACCGGCACGAGAGGGAGCGAGTATGGTTCTAATAGCACCAGAGCACTGAGCTTTTTCCTTTTTTTCCCTTTTTTTTTTTTATTATTTTATTGCTTTGGAAGCCTGCAAGCTCCAACTGTATAAATGCCAATAACTTTGTTTTAAGGCTGCTGAAGTAAGAGATCAGATTTTAGCAAGTGCTTTCCAGGCAGCCAGCCAAACTTCTTCTGATTCACTAAAAGCACCGAAGGGAGGGGGAGAGGAAGGGGGCTGGAGGGCTGATTAACTTCAGTTACCGCACAAGCGCAAAAAAAAGGCTCCCCGCTGCAAAGGGTGCCGGCGCTGCGAGCCCTGCGCAGCCTGGTGTTCCTCGGGCTGAAAAAAACACGCACCAGAGAAACAGAGCAAACACCTTCCAACCGCAGGGTAATTTACAGCTGAGGATCTTCTCCTGCTGGGGAGGCTGCTCCACCAGGGGAGGCTCTGCTGGTGTCGGGTTCGAGCTGCAGTTTTTGGAGGGGATGAGGGAAAAAATGTGATCGGGGATTTTTTGGATGCGTGGGAGAGCAGGGGATGGGGTTGGGTTGGGTTTTAGCTTGGCCAGAGGGATGGAGCCCCCTCCGAGGCTGTGCTCAGCCAGGACCATCCCTCGCTGCCGCTGCGGATCTGGAGAGGGTGAGCAGGTGCAATCCCGGCCAAAGCACGACTCCGGGCCAAGGGGTGGCACGAGTGTCCCCCAGCCCTGGCGGGAGGGTGGCCGGAGCCACCGGAGAGGTGGCACCTGCTGTGCCCGGCCCCGCAGGTGGGTCTGCTCCAGGGTGCCCGGCTAAAACCCCCGTGGCAGTGGGCAGCTGCCGTCCCCATGCCCGGGCACCTGGGCTGCAGAGCCGCGCTCAGGGTGTTCCTCCAACGGCTTCATTCCTGCCGAGGCAGGATCAAAGGCTGGAGCTGACTTGGACGGCGTTCTACTGAATAATGGGGAGGGAGCACGCAGCCTCCTTCTCCTGGCTGGGGAAACTTGTGTTTTTCAAAGCACCGGTTTATGGGAGTGAGTTCCCGAAGAGGGGAAGAGGAAAAAAAAGCAACACAAAAATACCCAACAGAAAAAAAAAAGGGGGGGAGAAAAAAGAACGGGAAAAAAAGAGGGCGAGCAGGAGAGCGCCTGCTCTTCCAAGGCAAGTGCATCAATCAACATTGTGCAAGGAGAGTCCAGCACTCCCTCTCACATCATTAGCCAGGCTAATGCACTCCAGAGGATCCCGCTACGGCAGGCTACCGGCGCACCGGCTGCAGCCCAGCCCGCTCCGGCGGCCAAGCGCAGCCGGGCACGGAACGGGCGCTGAGCACAGGGGGAAGCCCCGGTCCGGGGCAAGTGACACTCCAGCATCTGGTGCGGGGCTCGGTTTAATACAGCCATAAAAACTAGAGGGAAACAAGTGAAAGCCCCAGCCAAACCTGCCTGGCACTCGAGGTCAGCACGCCGCCTTTGTTTCTATTTTACAACCAAAAGCGAGAGAGGACAGAAAGGACACGTACCTGTACCTGAAAGCACAGCAGCAGGAAATGTAAACATCTGGAGAGGAGAAAAAAAAAAAGCAACAAAAGATCAAATGATGCGGTAAAATGGCTAAAGTTGATATTCTTTCTTTTTTTTTTTCTTTGTTTTTGTTTGCAATTTTTTAAAGGGCGCAGAGCGATGCTCTGCTTATAGAAAGGCTCAGGTCCCCATTACCACCTGGCTGCAAGGAAAATGCAACCGGAGCCTCCAGAATGAAAGTTTAAAAAAAAAATTATTTTTAAAAAATTAAAAAAAAAATATTTAGAAAT